>CM069140.1:54766849-54996849 GCA_035221665.1 Okamejei kenojei | reverse complement strand
CCTCATAATTTAAACCTTGCTATATTTCCAGGCACTCAAATTAAGGATCTATTGCAATTTTTTTGAGAGAATTTACAATTACGTTTTAACTGAGAATTCAAAAACCCTAGATGTAGACCATTCTTCTCCCAGTTCCATATCATTTATGTAAAAACTGAAACTGAACACTTAACTACTCACTATTGAATAATTTAACTATGTTCACTGACTACGTCTAAAACATGAAAAAGTCATACTTAATGGCTTCTGTTTGGATTCGGTATGGAAGTCTTTTCCACTTTAGATGGCGGCCACATTAAGAACCAGATTCATACTTTAAAACTTTTAGAGATGGTTCTCCAGTGGTCTGAATGACCCAATTTCTTTCTGCAGGAAGCTATATTTTTATTAATTCTCAGTTTTGGAGACTCATAATGAGAGCATTTCCAATGTTGGTTTTTTTTTTCCCCACTGGGGAAGTATGAAAGTATGCAAGTAGACTCACAAATATCATAGGCTGGAAATTCGAATAAGTGAATTTAACATATGACAATTTTATATACGTATTAAAATCATGTTAATGTATTTTTTAAATGGGTATTAAACATTTATTTCAACTTCTACATTAAAACAACAAAGATTTTAGGATGATTATTTAAAGATTGTGCAATAAAGTTTACTGATAAAAATCATTCCATTGATTAAACATTACTCATTCAGCCAACTTATCTTTGACCTTTAAAAATGGCTTGAAATTTTATAAAGCATCCCCTATGGAGCAGTGAGCTTTCAGGTTTGGTTACTGGTCTGTGCAATGTCGCATCACGCTAACAGATGAGGGTGGTCGTCTGAATGGTGCAAGGCTTAAGTTCCAGCCAGATTCCCCATTCTTGATGGTGAATCAGTGCAATATTTATGGCTGAATCAATGAATACAATTCAATACATGTTAAATCATGAGCAGAATGAAATTAATTGAAGGCGGGAAATGGCTGACTTCAATATCTCAGTGCTGGAAGGAACTGCAGATGCTGGTTTGAATCTATGACCCACTCTATGATCTTTGCACAGCATCTTGGGTTTCTTCTTACTCATCAATGAAGTGTGCTTCTAATCAACAACTTGCTTGTTCTGTGCTGTTGCCAAGATTCTATTTAACTGTGCCTCTTCCCCTGGTTCTTTCCTGCCTCTTCAAGATCTGACTATTTTATCACCATTATTCTTAATTTTACCCAGAACTCCGTTCAAATCCCTTCAATCAGATTTTCATCCCTGCCACACAGAAGAAACATCTCTAATTAAAATGGCTACTCCCATCTCATGTGACTACAACATAGGTAATCTATCCTTCCTTGTTCTTCTTGCCTGCCTGGAGTGTTGGCCATCATTCCCTCAGTAAGGGCCCATATTAAGAGTGGGACAGTGGTACAGCGATAGTGTTGCTGCCTTACAGTCCCAGAGACCCGGGTTCAATCCTGACCACATGTGCAGTCGGTATAGAGTTTGTAAGTTCTCCTCATGGCCATATGGGTTTTCCCCGGATGCTCCTGTATCCTCTCACACTCCAAAGACACATAGAAACATAGAAAATGGGTGCAGGAGTAGGCCATTCGGCCCTTTGAGCCTGCACCGCCATTCAATATGATCATGGCTGATCATCCAACTCAGTATCCTGTACCTGCCTTCTCTCCATACCCCCTGATCCCTTTAGCCACAAGGGCCACATCTAACTCCTTCTTAAATATAGCCAATGAACTGACCTCAACTACCTTCTGTGGCAGAGAATTCCACAGATTCACCACTCTCTGTGTGAAGAATGTTTTTCTCATCTCGGTCCTAAAAGATTTCCCCCTTATCCTTAAACTGTAACTCCGTGTGCTGGACTTCCCCAACATCGGGAACAATCTTCCTGCATCTAGCCTGTCCAACCCCTTAAGAATTTTGTAAGTTTCTATAAGATCCCCCCTCAATCTTCTAAATTCTAACGAGTACAAGCCGAGTCTATCCAGTCTTTCTTCATATGAAAGTCCTGCCATCCCAGGAATCAGTCTGGTGAACCTTCTCTGTACTCCCTCTATGGCAAGAATGTCTGTCCTCAGATTAGGAGACCAAAACTGTAAGCAATACTCCAGGTGTAGTCTCACCAATGCCCTGTACAACTGCAGTAGAACCTCCCTGCTCCTATACTCAAATCCTTTTGCTATGAATGCTAACATACCATTCGCTTTCTTCACTGCCTTCTGTACTTGCATGCCTACTTTCAATGACTGGTGCACCATGACACCCAGGTCTCGTTGCATCTCCCCTTTTCCTAATCGGCCACCATTCAGATAATAGTCTACCCTCCTGTTCTTGCCACCAAAGTGGATAACCTCACATTTAACCACATTATACTGCATCTGCCATGCATTTGCCCACTCACCCACCAAGTCACCTTGCAGCCTCCTAGCATCCTCCTCACAGCTAACACTGCCTCCCCAGCTCCATGTCATCCGCAAACTTGGAGATATTCAAACACACAGGTTTGTAGTTTAATTGGTTTTGATAAGATTGTAAATTGTCCCTCATGTAGGATAGTGCTAGTGTAGAGGGATCACAGGTTGGCGCAGACTTGTTGGGCTAAAGGGCCTGTTTCCACACTGTATCTCTAAACTAAACTAAACCAAGCCCACGCCACTCCACGGTTTTGTATTTGGATGGAACTGGATTGATTAATGCCTCTTTCCATTCTTATCCACCAAATCACAAGCCAAAAATCTTCTGCAAAGGATTATTTTCTCCTTCATACCTTCTTTTTACGAATGTCCTCGAGAATACATTAATGGCCAGATCTAATTTCTCATCGGTCAATCTCTTCATTTTCTAGAAATTGCCAAATGTATTTGTGTGATTTTATATTACCTGTTAGAGCAGATATTTTCTCCAGCTAAATATTGGGAAGAACAAAGCGATTGGATATAGTCCTAGACACCAACTCTATCTCTCTTGCCGATAAATATCTCAACTGATCCAGATTATTCAGTTTCACATTTATCTGTTACATAATCTTTGGATCACATATCAGCAGCATCACTAAATCCACTTATTTTAATCTCTATTTCTGGCATTTTCTGATCCTGCTCTCCCCATCTGTGACTGAATTCCTAATGGGCCTGACCCACTTAAACGACTTTTTAGGCGACTGGCAGGAGACTATGCAGTCGCCACACGGACACCACATGTTCGCGGGTGGTTGCTGAGGAGTCGCCACATCATGGTCGTGAGGAGTTCCCACATTCTGGGAACTATTCATGACCTCATTATGGTCGCTGACCAGTAATGTTAAATGTCCGCCGAGCTTCACAGCCTTGTATCTCTGGCTTCTTAAAAGTTGTCTCCACTCCTTCTCCCCCCCCCCCCCCCCCCCCCCCCCCCTCCCCCCTCTTTTAGCTGTCTTTTTACAGCGCCAACCTTCCTGTTCATCGCGGCATGTGTCTGTATCACCTTGGTTTTGCATCATGTGAATTTTTTAGACATGGCAAGCGGGGGGAGTGCAGTCTGAAAAATTCACATGAGCTGGTGAAGGAAGCAATGTGTTTGTGTGTTTCACTCTGACAGTCGCCGTTCTAGTTCCCAGTTTCTCAGGCGATTGCCGGCAACTTGACAGTCGGCGGCAGTCCGCTAAAAAATCGCCTAAGTGGGACAGGCCCACTACCCATACCTTATTTTCCTTCCAAAAGAAGCATGGGCAACTTCCTTGGTTCTACTTCTGCAACCTTGCGCATACTCAAAGCTTACTTTAAGTCTTGCCCACACAAGTCTCTCTGCATGACCTATAGCAATCCTGACAAAGAAATGTATTCATCTTAAGTTCAAGTTTAAGTTTACATTTATTGTCACATGCACCAATTGGTACAGTGAAATTTGGGTTACCATACAGCCATACGAATAAAAAAAGAACACCGCACACAATAGAATTTAACATTAACATCTCCACACAGCAGAATCAGCGTTTCCCACTGTGACGGAAGGCAATAAAGTTCAGTCATCTTCCTCTTTGTTCACCCGTGGTCGGGGCCTCCAGAGCCCTCTGCAGTCGCCGCTACGCCGGGATGATCGGAACTCCGACGTCGGAACGGAAGAACATTCTCGGCGGCTTGGAGTTCCGAATCGCCCACTTCTTACCGGAGACCGCGGCTCCCAAAGTCCACAGGCCGACTTGAGCGGAGATTCAACATTGGCTGCCCTCAGCAAAAGGTCCCAGGACTCTGCGATGTTGAAGTCAGCGCTGCCCGCGTCTAGAAGCTCTGCACGCACAGCTCCACGATGATAAAGCAGCAGGCCCAACACTCCGAAGCTTCAACAACCGATCCCCAGTAAGGCATCGCCCGCTCCGCGATGGTAAATCAGTGCTGCACTGCCGCTGAAGCTCTGGTCGGTCTCCGGCAGGCAAGGCCGCGCCAATCCAGATGGTAGGCGGCGAGGGGGGGTGGGGGGGGGCAAAGACGCGACTCAGAGAATAGTCGCATCCTCGTCAGGAAGTGACTGAGAAACGGTGTCCCCCTTATCCTCCCCACTTCCCCCACATAAAAAGACTAAGAAACCTCCAAGACATACTTTTTTAAACAGACTAAAAAATAACAAAAAGATGAAAAAACAGACATCCATGATCTCTTGGGTTACACAAAAAGCTGGAGAAACTCAGCGGGTGCAGCAGCATCTAAGGAGCGAAGGAGATAGGCGACGTTTCGGGTCAAGACCCTTCTTCAGACTGGTTAGGGATCAGGGAAACGAGAGATATAGACGGTGATGTGGAGAGATAAAGAACAATGAATGAAAGATATGCAAAAAAAGTATCGATGATAAAGGGAACAAGCCATTGTAAGCTGTTTGTGGTGTGAAAATGAGAAGCTAGTGCGACTAGGGTGGGGGAGGGAGATAGAGATAGAGGGAATGCCAGGGCCCGAGGGCTGAGGGAGAGGTGGGAAGGGGAGGAGGCAGCAAGGGTTAACAGAATTGAGAAAATTCAATGTTCAAGCCCAAAGGATGCAGACTCCCCAAGCGGAATATGAGGTGCTGTTCCTCCAACTTGTGGTGTTGCTCACTCTGGCCGTGGAGGAGGCCCAACACCGAGAGGTCGGATACGGAATGGGAGGGGGAGTTGAAGTGCTGAGCCACCGGGAGGTCGGATTGGTTATTGCGGACCGAGCGGAGGTGTTCGGCGAAACGATCGCCAAGCCTCCGCTTGGTCTCACCGATATAGATCATCTGGCATCTGGAGCAGCGGATGCAGTAGATGAGGTTGGAGGAGGTGCAGGTGAACCTCTGTCGGACCTGGAAGGACTGCTTGGGTCCCTGAAAGGAGTGGAGGGGGGAGGTGAAAGGACAAGTGTTGCATTTCTTGCGGTTGCAAGGGAATGTGCCCGGGGAAGGGGTAGAGCGGGAGGGGAGGGAAGAATTGACAAGGGAATTGCGGAGGGAGCGGTCTTTGCGGAAGGCAGACAGGGGGGGAGATGGGAAGATATGGCGGGTGGAGGGGTCACGTTGGAGGTGGCGAAACTGGCGGAGGACTATGTGTTGTATTTGCCGGCTGGTGGGGTGAATGGTGAGGACCAGGGGGACTCTGCCCTGTTTGCGAGTGGGGGCAGTGTTGCGGGGTATGGAGGAGACCCTGGTGCGAGCCTCATCAATAGTGGGGGAGGGGAATCCCCGTTCTCTGAAGAATGAGGCCATTTGTGATGACCTGGTGTGGAACACCTCATCCTGGGAGCAGATGCGGCGTAGACGGAGGAATTGGGAATAGGGAATGGAGTCCTTACAGGAAGCAGGGTGGGAGGAAGAGTAGTCCAGGTAGCTGTGGGAGTCAGTTGGTTTGTAAAGAATCCATGATCTCTTGGTATTCTTTTGTGCCTTTTGGGTACCTCCAGTACTGCGTGTCCCTCAAGATAATAACCCCTTTTTATTTTATACTTTGGGGGTTTTAATCATTCCACCATGGGTGGTCATGTCTTCATTTGCCATTCCCCTAAACTATGGATAGTCCTTCCAGACCTCCAACCCCCCATCTCCAACCCCTCTTCTCTGTCTTAAGACACACCTTAAAATCAGTCTCTGACCAAGATTTTGTTCATCTGCCCTAAGTCTGCCATCTGTGTCCGAGTGGCAGATATTGTTTGATAATGTTCCAATGGACAATTTTACTACATCAAAAATTCATTAGAAATGCACAATTTGTCCTTATTATGAAGTTCCATTTGCTGTATTATGTGAAAATATTGTAATAGGTCACTGCATTCTAGAGATAAAGAAAAAAATATTCTAAATGTATTCAGCGTGATAAAATCTGTGTGGTATGTCTGCATTGTGTTAAAATCTTTCAAATTTCCTGTGATGGTTACTCCAACAAATGAAAACAATTTAAAAGGAGGAAGGTGACACAAGCTTATCTTATGTTTTCCTTCAAATGTACATCAGTTACTGGATGTTAGCACCGCATATGTGATACTAAAATACGAGAAATGGTAATTTATGTGGACTGCGTAGTAAAAATAGATGCAAATGTATTGGCAGGGCCAAAATATATCAGTGTCCTCCATTTACTTCATGACTGCATTATGCCACACTGTGGCCGATGAACTCAATTACAATCTTTTGAAATCACTAACCGAGGAATGCAATTTCATAGTTTCAGACAGTATTAGAAACGTTGCCCTTTCATTTCTGAATAAAAACCCAGCCCAAATTGATGAAATCAGCGTTATTGTTGCGTACTTGGGTAACAGTTTACGATAAAATGGGTTGACATGATTTACTTTACCGTTAGTAAATGGAAAGATCCTCTTCAATTTGAAAGAACACACCAGTACACTGTGAGATGATTAGGTGGTGATGTTGCTGATGTTAATATCAGGTGCTGGGAATGGAAACATTTCCCAACAATAGTATTTTGAAAAGCATTAAACTTTATCCATATAAAATAGAATCAGGTTTGAAAATAAGGCAGTCTGTTAAGAATCAGCTTTGTCCAAGCACTTCTACGAAAATAAATCACATTTCTCTGACTTCAATATTAAAATACCATTAAAGGGTTTAAAGCTCCCCTATTTTAACTCAGTATTTCTCTTATGGTAACAGAAAATAGTAATTGAATTAAACTAAGAAAATGTTTTGTAAACAAAAGAATATAGCCATAAGATGTATTTCTCTACTGCATGCCTACTACCATGCAGTAGTGCTTAAACATAGAAACAAAGAACTGTACATACTGGCTAATACACAAAAAGGACACAAAGTGCTGGAGTAACTCAGCAGGTCAAGCAGCACCTCTGGAGAACATGGATAGGTGATGTTCTGGGTCGGAGACCTTTCTGAAGAAGAGACGCAAAATGTCACCTATTCATATTCGCCAAAGATGCGGCCTGAACCTACTGAGTTACTCCAGCAGTTTGTATCCTTTTGTGCATGGACAGACAGGACCTATTCTATCCTAAACTCAATGGCAATATAGATGCACATAGCCATGAATGAAACAGTTAAAATTACATGGTACAGTTCTTAAAGCACAACCAACCAATATTACAGTGCTCATTATCTGCTGAAGGTTCTCATGTGGAACATTACCACTTCTTTCTAATTCTGATGTTGGCAACTCACCTGCAGCAGGCAACATGTTACAAGGAGTCAAGTGCTACTGGGAGGATGGTGTAAATTGACTGTGAGGGAATGGAGTTTGGAGTTGGGGATGAAGACCATGGCATAGATATTTTTAATGTTAAATTGGAAGAAACTGTTTCATTCATGGTTGGCATCAGCCAGGAAGACCAAGGAAAAAAGATGGTGATGGTTCAAGAGAGGTGGCACTGATGGGTGATCACAGCGTTTAGTTGGGATAAGATCCTTGCCTCTGGGTAATGACGCCAATGAGTAGTATGTGCACTAACAACATGAGGAAACCAGGGATCGGTGCTCAGAGAATGCCAGTGGGTAGAAATGAGATTTTTGAAAATAATTAGATATAAAATGTGAAGGCCAGTCATTCAGAATAAATACCTAAGAATGGGAATCATCATTTCCATTCAAGATTGATCAGCTCGGAACCTGACATCTGTTTGATAATTTTTGCACAAGATTCTAACATCTGCAGTCTCTTGTGTCTCTGGTTGATGGTTGCTGAGGCAAAGGTAATGCCACAAGAGGTCACTGTGGGGAAGATGTTTTCCTGTTGCTCTGTAATACTAGATCCACAGCTCTACATTGTAGCATGCCTGAAAGAAGTAGAGACTGGTGGAGCATCCAAACCTATCAATGACTAACTAGGCCAATGCTGGAGGGTATAGCAGGTGTTCTAGTACAACTTTGCACCTGTCTTTCTGTTGCTTCTGAGTTTGTTAAAGCATGATAGATATTTCAGGGGATACATGGTTATTTTAATTTAGTTTAGTTTAGTTTAGTTTAGAGGGAATGGGAATTGTGGTCAAGGGCTTGCAAGGTTTGGGAACAGGCAGGAAGATTCCGTTTCTGGGGGTAAATTACAGAAGAACAAAGTTATGAAAGGTAATAACAAGTATGGTTGCCCTGGAAGAGATGACTGATTGCTATGATACGATATGATATGATAGAACTTTGTTTATCCAAGGAGGGAAATTGATCTGTCAACAGTCATAATGCACAAAATACACGAATTTAAAGTGACATGGAAAGGATTGGGAATGTGCAAAGATTGGGGGGGGGGGGGGGGGGGGGGGGGGGGGGGGGTGATGATGAGAAGTGGAGTCAGTCTACCCCAAGACAGAAAGGGGAGGAGTTGTAAAGTTTGATAGCCGCAGGGAAGAAGGATTTCCAGTGGCGTTCCGTATGCATCTTGGTGGAAACCAGTCTGTAGCTGAAGGTACTACTCAAGTAATATGCTCAGCTGCTCAGTGGACAACATATTCTAAACGTCCTATGCACTGCCCCAAAAGGAGTCACCATGGAAAATGATCCTGTTACCATGCATTATCAATGCAGAAATTGATCTGAAAGGATTTCACTTGTGAAGTCAACTTGGAATCCAATAATATTGGAAAAAAAGTATTGTTTCTTTGAATTTTTAAGCCATTATCTCTTCAATATATTTATACAGCTATTCCCAGTGAAATGTCTACAGTGTGATAATGAGTCCAGGCTAAAAGCTACTACAAATCACAGACATAGCCTGTATCTGGTCTCAGCCACATCATTTAGGAGAAACCCTAAAGAAAGGAAATAAAATAGAGGGAGAATTATTTTGGAGTCATTCTCTGTTACCTCCCCAAAGCAATTGATTACTTAATACATTAATAAAATAAACTGCAGATGCAGAAAATCTGAAATAAAAACAGTAGCTTGAAACACTTAGTAAGTCACAAAGAAAAAAGGGACTGAGTTAATGATTTAAACACGTTGAAGATACTTTTCCAGTTCCGACAAATATCTCAAACATTAGCTCCTTTTCTCTTTCCATAAATGCTGCCATGACCCTACTGAGAGGAGTTTCCATATACTTTTCTGTTTTTTATTTCAGTTGATTACACATGTCAGGGAATTTCTGTTCAGTTACACTTTAGATTTTTATCTGTCACATGTACTGAGGTACAGTGCAACAGCTTTTTGTTACGTTTTTTTTTTGCTAAAATCCAGTCAGCAGAAAGACTAATCACCACATGATTTCAATTGAGCCATTACAGTGTATAGACACATGATAAAGGGAATAGCGGAATAATTGTTTAGATGCAAGTGTTGAACCTATCAAATTATTGATCAATGAATTGTCCCGAGGGTCACCAATGAGGTAGATAGTAGCTCAGCACTGCTCCAAGGTTGTCGGTAGGATGATTTCAGTTTTGCCTAAAAACAGCCTGGGAAGAAATGTCCTGGAATCCAGAGATGCATTTTCACACTTTGCCCCGGGCCCGGAGTGTCCATGGTGCCCTGACTCGTCCATTATTATGATGCTGGCCTTGCCGAGCCGAGGTCATGGAAAGTTCATATGGAGGATGCAAGAAGTGACGAGAATAGTAACAATTAATACCTTAGAGTAACTACAACTGTGAACATTTTGTAAAGATGTGCAAGATAATATGTTACAGAACTAAATAATCTATGAAAGTGTTAGATTAATTTTATCCTGCCTATCTTTATTTGTTTTCTTTCCCCTCTTTCCCAAAGATACCAATGAAACATAATGTATCTCAAATGAAAACGTCAGATTCAATGACAAGACCCTCATTTACTTATTAATAATATTAAATGGAGGCATATAAACATGGGTAGTGAAAAGATTCCACATGACATTTTAATCCGTTAAAAATTCTGGCCAGCTATTAAAGGGATAGATAGTAGTAGTGATAATACCAAAAACAGAAATGTAATCCAGAAGAATAAAATAGTGACAAGAAGGAACCATAAGGAATGAGTAGATGTAATATGCCACTGTGCCTTGCCAACAACAAATATGGGGGGAAGTGTATAGTAATAAACTTGTTGCTAACTGATATATATGGTTATATTTGAATGAAAAAGATTATAATCGAATTAATCCAGGATTTTCTGTCATATATTACATAAATTGGAATTGTCAAAGAAAATTGCAATAAATAACAGTGCAACTATGTCTTAGAAATTAGGCCATTTATATTTTTCTAAGGCATATTAATTAATTTCACGCTTGTAATATAATATAATACATTATGGGTCAAGTAAAGAGCAAATGAAAAACCATAAATAACACTGCGTTTTGAAGTGAATTGCAGGCACAAAACTTGAACAATTAGGTTGGTCAAAGGAAATCTCAATAAGCAGGATATAGTTGGGAAAAGTCAGTCATACAAATTGTATTCTGAACAACTTTCAGTCAGTCATAGGGAACTTCATAGAAAGTATTATAAGTACCTGGCAATGTAGTCAACAAACTCTTTTCAATAGTCTAAAAGCAGCATAACAGTGGTGTAATAATATGGTGAAGAAATTGGGTGGTTGGTTTGAAGTATAAGAGAAGCCTTTGAGAATGCTTTTAAAAAAAAAATTTTGTTTGAAAAATATTAATGAATTATGACTCCAAAAAGCATGACCAGATCAAACTAAAGGTAGCAAGAGAGTTATAAATAGTTACATTAAGAATGCAGGTGGCTTTTCACATGAGGGAGCCAGTAAAGGAACAACAATGACAAAAAACCAAAGCTTGGATCTTCTGTTGTAGATATGTAACAACAATATCACATGATTATGTAATAGCTCTGGATTTAGAAATGAGATTGATGATATTTTGAAGATATTTATGTTATATTACCTTTAAGATCAATACTTTTGATCAATATACTCCTAAAAAGAACAAACATTTTTAATCACCGGTAGGACATAAAACTGAGATTGGTTAAATGCGAACCATTTCATTGAATTCTGGTCCTTTTGTCATCAGCAGCTTTGTTTAGAGATAAAGCGCCAGCAGAAAACAAGACCTTTAGTACCCACTGAGACACGCACTGTCAGTGTCTCAGCACACTAACACAATTCTACACAACAAGGGACAAATTTACAATTATTACCAAATAAAGGAAACAATTCAACATTTTTCCACTTAAAATTTTCTCCAATTTTGTGAATTAGAGTGATGGTCTGTAGTGTTACACACATATGATGCCCATTCTCTTTCTTCTAAGATTGTGATTTCCATTTTTTCCCCAGCTTAAATTTTTACATAATAATGTAGTTTTAAGCCTTGACTATTCCATAAACTATAATAAGTTTAGGAAATTAATCCTTAATGTTTTTTGATGCTTGTCCATTAAAACTATAATAATAATAAATTTAGAATAATCCTTATCATGTTTTTTGATGATACGCATTAACATTCACTTCTTATTCATGGCTTCCCATGGACTTTAGACCAATGGTTAGACATGTACAGGAATATTTGTCATGGAGCAGAATGACATATTCTCACAAGGAGATGAAACAAGAGAGTTTCAACAGAAATGGGAAAAACCGGTGGATTAGGTATTGGAAAGATTAAAGACTCAACTGTATAATTTTATTGACAATTAATGTAAGTTATGAAAATGTTTTTAATAAGAAAATAGTCTGTATACTGCATCAATATATTGTAAACAGACACCCCGCTTACACTGTTGTCGTTTCACTATATTGTTGTATTGTTTCGTTGTTATTTGGTGTTTTATTTGTGTATACATAAAAGCAATAAAAAACTAAAGTGAAAAAAACGTATAATTAAAAGTTTAGCGGTTTTTTTTTTTTAATTTTATTTTTATTAGATTTCAAACAAGTTTTAAAATTTGTATCCTCACATTTCTGACTATGGAATCCGATACTTTCTTAAATGTAATACCCCGGTAAAATTATTGATATGAATAAAAAATTCCAAGATATAAAGGGGTGGTTAAGTTCGCAACATTCAACTAGGATGTCGGTAGATGGTTAGCCCATGCTAGAATTGGCTAGAAAACTAACTACACTTATACTAGATGTAGTATTTTTCATTCTTGTGCACATACTAATTTCTTATCCATCCTCTATTCTTTACTATTATAAACTATCATTATTTCACGTTTGAATTGAGTTACAATTGGAATCAAAATAGGGTTTACACGTGAGAGAAAACAACGTTAAGGGTCTTAAATTCGTCTTATTCGGGCATTTCGGGTGTAAGGTCGGTCATATCGGAAGCTGAACCATTGGCCTCTATTAGACCCCCATAGACAAATGATGCAAGATTTAAAAATTGAATATGGAGAATGAAGGAATAACATGTTGTAGCTGGAACGTTAAAGGTTAGTTAAGAACCAATCAAGAGGGTAAAGTATTAGCGCATTTCAAAGCAATTAAAGCTGACTGTGGTTTTCATTCAAGAATACACAATTTTAAAAAAAAGGATGTCGAGCATAGGCTGAAAGCTAAATGGATAGATAAAACATATCATTCTTCTTTTTACCACACCAAATCAAGAGGCGTTAGCAATTTATATTCGTAAAGTCACTTTATTCCAAACATACTAACATAACGTAATGATGGAGATACATTATTGAAATAGGAGAATTAAATGCACAAAAATGATTCTTGTCAATGTATATGGACCAAACTTTGCTAGTCCACTGTTTTTTAAGAAAATATTTAACAACATCCCGGAAATAGCGCAACATAAATTAATATATTGGAGAAGATTTAAATTGTACATTAGGTTCCTATTTAGACAGATCCACTAAAGACAAAGGAAAACCAAATTCCGTTTCTGTGGGTAAATTACAGAAGAACAAAGTTTATGAAAGGTAATAACAAGGTATGGTTGCCCTGGAAGAGATGACTGAGATTGCTATGATTACTCACCAGAGCAACTAACCCAGAAACGTTATATGATCTATTATAACATTTATACCTAAAATAGACAAAGACCTGGATGACCCAGGATCATATAGAGCTGTAGCGGCTCTTTTAAATACTGATCAAAAGATACTAACCAAAATATTAGCACAAAGACTAAGTACAGTTATTAATAAATTAATTCACCCGATCAAACAGGATTTATACCAAAGGATATTACTCATATAACTTGTGGACGATTGATACAATATTAAATTATATTCAAAGATGGGTATTAATAAAGACAGTAATTATTGCGTTAAGATGCGGTAGAAAGCTTTTGACCAGGTGTGAATGGTCTTATTTGTTCTCAGTTATGGCAACTTTTAAGTTGGGAGAGAAGTTTATATTACTTGGGTTAAATTATTATACACTAATACTTTTTACAACAGCCAGAATAATAACAAATCAAATGCTATCAACTACATTTTAATCTATTCCGAGGCTGCAGACAAGGTTGTCCTCTATCCCCACTACTGTTTGCACTTGCAATAGAAAAACTTTAGCCCAACGGGTGAGATTACATTCTGGAAAATATATGGGATATGACACAGAGATACTGAAAATAAAATTTCTTTATATGCGGATGATGTATTACTTTATATTACAAAGCCGGAAATTAGTATCCCAAATTTACTAAAATTAATATCTGAATTTGCATTATTTTCAGGATATATATTAATTGGAATAAAAGTGATGAACTTATGCCAGATAATGGTAAATAAACTTACATATACTTCAACAATTTCCTTTTAAGATAGCAAACGAAAAAAATCAAAATATCTTGGAATTATGTAACAAAAGATTTTGACTCTTTATTTAAATCCAACTTTCAACTTTTATTGAATAATTAAATAAGAACATTTTATATATGGGAAAAAACATTACCTATCTCAATAGCTAGGTGAATTAATGCAATAAAACATGAAGTTTCTCCCGCAATTACTATTATTTCTCTTCCAATTGATTCTGATATATCTTCCTAAAATTTTTTTAAGAAGGTAGATTCTATAGTCACCATCTTTTATATGGGATTATAAGAGCCATAGAATTAAATATAAAAACAATTTATGTAAACCAAAACTAAATGGAGGTCTAGCACTACCAAACTTTATGTTTTTATTACTGGGCAGTTAATATTAAAATATGAATTTCTTGGTTATGTAGAGTCGATCTAAACAACCAAACTGGTTATAAAATGGAAAAAGAAGATTGTTCACTTTCGAATTAGTTCGATTTTATTCGCCAATATTAAAATAGGTAGAAAACCTACAGTGAAAAACCTGATATTAGAAAGTGGAATACGTATTTGGAAACAAATAAAAGAAAACACATATAAATTGGGGGGGGGGGGGGGATGTATGTATACCACTAGCCTTTACTTACATTGTTAAAATAACGTTACTTTTTAAACCTTCAATGCTGGACAAAGGTTTTGCACAATGGAAAAAAACTATGGAATCAATAAGATGGGAGATCTCTACAGGGAAAATTCTTTCCTTTCACTTTCTAAAGAATTTACAGAAATTTATGGATTACATTCAAAAGATTATTTAGATATCTACAAATTAGAGACTATGTAATAGCTAAATACACAGGAAATTAGAAATAGAAAGACAGAAGATTTTAGATGAATGCCTAAATAAACACCCGGAACACAGAAAATAGATATCTAATATATTTATAATATTTTACTGGAAAACGATGTCCCAATTGACAGGAAAATATATAGGCAATCATGGGAAAACGAATTAGGTCAAATTCATTAGACCTGAAATATGGGATGAAAGTTTTACAACATATACACCCATTGCTCGTTAAATACTAGGACACTCTCTTATACAATTTAAAATACTACCATAGACTACATTATTCAAAAATACCAAAACTACACTAGTATTTTTTTAAATTGTATCTCCCATATGTGATAAATGTCAGCACTTAGAAGCTAAACTTAACACACTATTTACAAATTGTGTAAAAATCACTAAATTTTGGACAGAGTATATTTAGATAATATTCAAATGTTGTTTATATGAATCTGATCCTGAACTCAAAGTTAATAATATTGGGAAATATTAGAAACAGATCAATTAATAACAAACAAATCAAGAAGTTTTTATTGATTACAATTTAATCTGGGAAAAAAAATTTCATATTTGAAATTCGTGGGAAGGGTCCTACATCCCTCACAATCAAAATGTGGATTTACAGGAATGTCGGAGACACATTCATCTGGAAAGATTAAGGCTTGTTCCTATCTGGACAAGTTGGATCTTTTCAGAGGAAATATGGTCTCCATTTATTGAATATCTAAAGGGTCAAAATGGCTCGGTACGATGAGCCTGGACTGAAGCCTGAATAATGGAATAGATGAAGAATCACGTATAACCTAATCATGGATATATTTCTCCAATGATGGATAACTTTTTTAATAGTAAGATTAAACGAGAACTTACCAGTTTGAAGTTTGATCTTTATTTTATGAGAAGTCGAGTTGAGGGACTACGTGAAAATAGAAGCCGTACAGCCGTTGGTGCGTCAATCTTCAAAGCAGCGGAATGAATTCACAGCTAACAATGAAGTATAACGGTTAAAGATGAATAAAACTAGAACTACCAGATGAGATCTATGAAGGGTGGGAGCGGAGGGAAACGTAGGCCTTCAACTCGACTTCAAAATGTAAGTCTCGGTTTATCTTACTATTTTATTCGGAGTCACGTGAGTGACTACGCTGGAAGACTTCAAGCACTGTGAATTCACGCCGCAGGACCAAATCCGACGTTCATCACTGTCTGAATTTGACTCAAAGTCGTTAGCAATCAATCATGCATCAATAATAACATTTGTTAAAACGATAATAAACAGTTTATTTACAAACAAAATCGTAAGAAACCCCTCTCTAACTCAGGGAAACTATAACAGTACTGAAACCAGAATCAGCAAACACCCCGAGTCTTGAAATCGGCTTGTGATAAACCTCTGAAAAGTTAGCTCACTCAGGAACATCCTGCGGACCACCTGCGAGGATATGGTCTATTGGGCAAGTCCATCGCCCTTGCGCGGATGTTGATGCCGCCATGGTGGAATTGGATTTGAATTTATCTATTATTCAAATTCCTGCACTTGCCAGGGCCCACTTTAGCCACCTTGAAATCGTTTGCACCGACCGAACCCTTACTGTGTGTTTTTTTTGTTGACTAATAAACAAGCCAACTCTGTTCCTCTCAGAGGTTTTGTTAATCTCAAGTGTAACACAGGATATATCTGAGACTACGGACAATCGAATCATCTGCGGGGTCATGATGAATAAACACACTTTCTTACCTCCTTGTCATGCCTCTTCTATCTATGTTTAAGCAAAATCCATAGGACATTAAAATATATTATGGCATCTGCCGCCGACACATGATTCTATCTAGGCCGTAGCTTTTTGCAAACGTTTGTTACACGTTGAGCTGAAAACCAACGCCACCAAGCCTGACCACCTTCATAGTTAATTTGGCTATAGATAGGCTTGTAAACCGGGAGACCGACTGGCGGAAGTGAAACCTAAGAAATCCTCAACAACATGTCCAAATACCGGGCAATATTACCTGGGGTTTAGGAAGGATTAGAATTGGAAGAATACTCCCTTCATGAATTCGTTAAACCTAACCAGATGTGTCCCTACTGTTATGCAATTTCTGCATTCACATTAGGTAAATAGAAAGACCTAGAGCACCTTCTGGCTGAATTAATTCACACTGTAACTTAATATTTTGGTCGAAAATAAAGAGTGTGCCACCAAAACTCCAATACGTCCGTGATTCCCCTGCCAGTGTGTTGATTATACAATATTCTTGCTGTAGGGCAGCAATTGCCCTCCACTTCCTTATATTAGGGGATATATTGGCTTGCTGATGTACTCTATCCCTGCAGGCAACACATTAGAGAATATCCACAGTTCGATGACGACAGTCTCTTCTCCCCAGGTATGGCCTACCTTAAAATCTGGCAAATTTAACAGGATCCAATTACCCGATCAATATAAGGATGGGGGTTGATCACCCCAGTGCTGGATTTTTACCAGTAGATTTTTATTCTGGTGAATTAAAGGCATGTACGGCTCCCTAGCCATTTTGTAGTAAAAAAAAAAAAAAAAAAAAAACGGGAAACCCTGCTTGATGTAGGCCAATCTGAGCACTACACAATTACCCATGCCGAAGCGTGAGAAGTCACTCCTTGATTCTTTTGTCAAACATCTGCTGATGAGAGCAGAATGGAGGAATAATACATACACACAAACATTCCTCCCCAATGACAGACGAAATCGACAATCCCCTGCTAGACTTGACCCAAAGGATCTGGTTTCCCATCCACGAAACATATCTAGGTAATACTGATGAATTTTAATCGAGATGCAAAAGTCAAGTCTAACTATCTGGCTATTCCCTGTCTTGATACAAATCACTTTGTGTTTTAAATACAATCCTGATTTAACATCCATTCAATGTTGTCATTAAAACTGGACGTGACCTAGTGTCAGCTTACCGTTGTTGAACCTTCCTGGGCAAATAAAGCTCTGGAAAAGCCCAGATTTTTTTGGGTCAAATACACCAGCTCCAATCTGGTTAGCCCAGTCTATCCACAAGACTGTGACTTAACTCGCACCATGTCGTTTACATAGTGCACTGCCTGTGGGTGGTTGTCAATCTGGACGGATCTGCACATGGCAGATCCCTCCTTGTTTAGGAACAATAAGCTTTGAGGCCCATAACATGGTGGGATCCAAAAATCTAAATTAAATTAATCCCTCTTTATTGACGAAGCGATGTATCATCCACATTCCAATCAGCCGCCAACAACTAGAGGAGACAATATCTGTTGCCACCCCAAACCAGTGCCCTTTACATCAGTCTTGTAATATCAGTGACGGGTGGTTCCACCAAAACCGTTCCTAAACTTGTTGAGGTGAAAGACATGTACTATCACCATTGTATTGTCAAGCAATCGCCCCGAGCTGACAACTGCCATAGGCTATCATAAAATGGCCCTTTGGTATTCTCAGTGGCTGTTCATTTGATCGGTTTTTACTTGTTAATTGTTGATAATGCAGAGGACCATTACTTGCACAGGCTGGAAATGCGTGCCAACAAACTTCCCAATTAAAAATGGCTTACTTTGTCTAATTTGAAGGCCGATTTGATTCTCCAACGAGATTAAACAGTCCTCAATTAACTGATTCATTTATCCTGGGCAAAGTTACCAAATGTGATTGGAATTAATGGTAAATCCCAGATAATCAATAATTTGGACTGGTAATAATTTAGATTTATCTTGGGTGAATAACAAATCCCATTTGTTCAAAAGTGATTTTAACAACTGAAACTGATGATTGAGTTTTAGCATGAGTCTTTCCAACAATCAGAATATCATCTAAATAGGCCATTACCACATGCCCTGAGCTCTAAGTAATGCTAACACTGGTTTTACCAATTTAGTAAATAATCTAGGAGCTGAAGTTAATCCATTCAGGAATGCCCTGAATTGCCACAGCTCAGTCATCCAAATAAATTTCAAATATCTTCTATCATCACCATGAATAGACACTGAGTAATTCACATTTTTTAAATCAATGGTTGCCATATAATACCCTTTGGACACTAGATGTTTGCCCGTGGTAAAGGTCTCCATTTTGAAATGCCTATAACAAACAAATTTGTTCAAACTCGATAAATCCAGAATAATTCTACATCACCAGTCTTTTTAGATCTGGGAAATATACTTGACAGAAATTGTTGACTTTGAAGACAGAAGGCTCAATTACCCCTTTCTTATGTAACGACTGAATCTTGCTTGAATAAACACATTTTTCCTCATCTGAAAAAAAAAGTTTACGACTAGGAAAATGTTGATTAGGTAGACTGTCCTAAGAGTAAAATTCAATTTTTCACCCCTTCAATACTACTAAGTATGAACAAATCTGATGTCAACTGCTGCCATTGTTTGAGAAACAATTTTAACCTTTCCCAATTTGAACAGGAACATCAGTTAATTCATCGTCTGTCAATGTTATATTCCTTACCTGCATCTTTCCTTGTGGACCTTGTTGTCCTCGACTTCTTGTAGAGAACCCTTTTTGCCTTGCTTGCCAGCTGGCTTAATGAGGGCCATGGTTTTAACAACCTCATGACAGTCTTTGACCCTTTTTGCAAGGTTACCACCAAACAACAGATTTCGTGGTGGTACACTGGTCGGTTTACACAAACTCGCCAAATTCGGATTAACACTGGCCTAATAGCGGCCCTCCCGATATTATTAATTTCAAAATGCATTACAAAGGAATCCCAGTTCGTCCTGGTGTGCTTCAACACCATATTGCTTGTATCAATAACTTTCACCACAGCTGTAATACCTGCTGACAACAGTTTAAGCACTTTTTAAAAACTTCATCTCCTGGGCCCTAGCAGGCATACCCATCTATGACCAAATTTGGTGATTAACCACAGGTACCTTCAAGAGATCACAATTAACAGGAGCTTTATAGTTTTTTGCTACTTCATCCATAGCTAGCTCCTGTAACTGGTTGGAAGAGCATATACTGAATTGCTTCGGCCAATTCTACATCAATCGCCTTTCCTGCCTCTCTACGCTCAGCAAACTTCCCAGCAATGTTCGGAATTACCTCCAACCGAACTCCTTTATGCTCTCCCCAGCATAGAATCAGTGTTCAGCAAACTGCACTGATAGAACATCCTCCTCACAGGCAGGATAGTTCCGCAGCTGGAACAGGTGCTGCTAGCACAAGCTCTCCATCAGCTGGCTTGGGCACCACTCCTCCTCACGGAGCTGGTCCCTGTCGAGCATTCTTTTGTAATAAAATCTCGACGTGGGAGAGCCGTGAGCAAACGGACTCTCCTATGGAGGGTATAACCTCCAGGCCCGACTCATCTACGGGCCACAGAGACTTGCCAGTGGCCTTCCGCCCTACTGGCAAGCCTCCACTGCCCCGGCAGTGGGTCCGCAACCACTGGCTGTGTAGCCAGCACCGGACCAGGTGTACCAGACGGGCCTCCCATCCTCAACACTCTCCTGGTCACTCTCCTTTCTACCCCCGGAGCGCCTCGCCGACACCTTCTTCACTTTCTGCAACATATCTACAAGAACTCCAAACGTCGCAGAAAATGACCTGTGGTAAAAAAAAATTTTTTAAAGAAAAACCTTACCTCCGTTTTTAAACTTACCGCTTGGAGGAGCGCTGCTGCTCCAACGGCCGACTGCACCAGCGTTGATGTCATGACGCACCAACGGTCTGTACGGGCTTCTATTCACGTAGTCACTCACGTGACTCGAAGTAAAATACTCCATTCATTTCTACTCTTACTTTATTTTTCTCTATCTTTTCTTACCTGTAAAAAAAAGTATGGAAATATATAAGACATCATTGTTAATATTAATAAAATTACAAATGTATGTGAGAAGTATACTCTATTAATATGTATTTACGTCTAATAAAAATATTTAACAAAACAAAAAAGTTTAGCGGGCATTTTACCTACCAGTAGGTCTTCCTAGGTCGTGAAACTCCAATGAGCCAATCAAAATGCCTGGTCAGCGAAGGAGATTGCCTACGGCTACCCTCGAGTGCCTTGTAAGTAAATAGTGACCCCACTCCACGGCACTACGAGTGAAAAAGACCATGCCGACCAAATTTTACTCGAAGAAAATGTTTCAATATGCTGAAAAGTTTTCCATGACCTAGCAGAGGCTGCGAGTAGGCGGGAACCTCCCTCGAGCATGAAGAAGAGTTCCAGCCACCTCATACAACCTCCTAGGACCTCGTGTCGACCTTGCTGCGAGTTTGAGTCCAGGGCAAACTCTTCTAAAATCGCAGTTTAGGTTGCCCAAGTGGGACAGCCCCATTAAGGGTTGGCTGATGTCTCTAACAGTTTTATTCTTGTTTTCTCAGTCTCATAATGGCTTATTTGACTTTCATTGGCACAACTTTGGTCCTCATGTTGATAAAACAGCAATAAAAGTTTCCAAAGGTGAAGGAAGACTGGAGGCACTGAGAGCTCTCTTATACCTGCATTAAGGAGGCATTTAAAACACACCTGAGCAATTACAAACACCTGTGAAGCCATATGTCCCAAACATTATGGTGCCTTGAAATGGGGGGACTATGTATAAACACTGCATGGTGAAACCAAAATGTATAAAAATGGCCTTTATTAGAATCTGACAATGTGCAATTTAACATCATGTGATTTTTTTTCTATTACATATCTCAAATTGTGGAGTACAGAAGCAAATAAATAAATTATGAGGGTACACAAAAAGCTGGAGAAAAATTCAGCGGGTGCGCAGCATCTAAGGAGCGAAGGAGATAGGCGACGTTCGGGTCGAGACCCTTCTTCAGACTGGTCAGGGATCAGGGAAACGAGAGATATAGACGGTGATGTGGAGAGATAAGGAACAATGAGTGAAAGATATGCAAAAAAGTATCGGTGATAAAGGGAAACAAGCCATTGTAAGCTGTTTGTGGTGTGAAAATGAGAAGCTGGTGCGACTGGGGTGTGGGGAGGGAGATAGAGATAGAGGGAATACCAGGGCCCGAGGGCTGAGGGCGAGGTGGGAAGGGGATGAGACAGCAAGGGTTAACAGAATTGAGAAAATTCAATATTCAAGCCCAAAGGATGCAGACTCCCCAAGCGGAATATGAGGTGCTGTTCCTCCAGCTTGCGGTGTTGCTCACTCTGGCCGTGGAGGAGGCCCAGGACCGAGAGGTCGGATGTGGAATGGGAGGGGGAGTTGAAGTGCTGAGCCACCGGGAGGTCGGGTTGGTTATTGCGGACCGAGCGGAGGTGTTCGGCGAAGCGATCGCCAAGCCTCCGCTTGGTCTCACCGATATAGAGATATAGAAATAAATTATGAGTCTTTGTCCCAAACATTATGGAGGGCACTGTAAGAGCCCACATTGGACGTAGGACTTAGAGGAACCTCTGTCCACAGAAGCAAGCCCCATCCATTAGTGGAAGAAAAAGAACAAATGTGGGAAGACAAATTGGTGGGTTTGTCTTAACCGTGACAACTAAAATTCAGAAAACTGCCTGAAAATAAAGCAATTAACCTTTAGAACGTTTTGTAGTAAAATTCTAAGAAATGATGGAGATTAGACATGAATAGACAATAGCAAAGTTATGGTGAAGTCATTTATCATTATGGAAAGTCATTTACCTTGTAAATTATGGAAAATATGGAAATTAGATCAGTGACATTGTAGCACAATATTAAATTATGTTTGACGAAGGGTCTCGACCTGAAACCTATTCCTTTTCTCCAGAGATGCTGCATTAAAAAGTGTGCAAAATTATCATAACATCTGCCCTGCATTATTCCGCAGCATTTACAAACTATTTCCGGGTTACGAATGGGTTGTTGTCGGAAAGTTGGAAAAAACACATAAATCAGTCTATATGATAATCATACTTCTACAGTATTGTAATGAATGTCAACAAAAGTACATAAGATCAATAAGAAAGAACAAATACAAAAAGCATAGGGAGGAAACTTGTTCTGCCAATTGTAGGTTTGAACATATGTGTGTACATTAGAATACTGCATTTAATATAATCACGAGCTCAATCATAAGCAGAGGTGTCGTAGTTCAGGCATTTATAACCCAGGGTTGTCTTATAATTGGAAGCTTCATTGGATTATTTTCATATTCCTCAATTCTCTTGCTCTGAACAAAAACTTGGACAGGCTACTTAGCAATCATTAGAAACAGTTATGGGTGAATAGAGTTGGCTCTACATAGCCTTTTACTTTTCGCCTCATCAGTCCGTGATAATAAGTCGTTGGCAGCAAGTTACAGGGTAGTATTTTATTTGTGCGGTTTTTATGAACATCAGCAGCGCTGAGATTGAATTATTGCTCAATCTTTTTCTTTACAAGGTCAGTTTATTTTACTTATAATTATCGAACAAGTGCACAAAATGCAGTAAAAGCTGTATGACCTAGATGATGGCGATACATGACCTAAATGGTTGGAAAACCTTATGATTTGCACGTTGGTAGTAGAAGTTTATTATTACTAGCAATAGATCATCGGCCAAATAGCCGAAGGAATATGTACGCCAGATATTTGTGTGTGCATGCTAATAAATAAATCCTATGTAAGGGCCACACATAATGTCTGCAAATTCTTGCCTCGTATGGTGACTTGGATAGGCTGGGTGAGTGGGCAAATGTTTGGCAGATGCAGTATAATGTGGATAAATGTGAGGTTATCCACTTTGGTGGCAAAAACAGGAAAAGCAGACTATTATCTAAATGGTGGCCGATTAGGAAAAGGGGAGATGCAACGCGACCTGGGTGTCATGGTACACCCGTCATTGAAAGTAGGCATGCAGGTGCAGCAGGCAGTGAAGAAAGCGAATGGTATGTTAGCTTTCATAGCAAAAGGATTTGAGTATAGGAGCAGGGAGGTTCTACTTCAGTTGTATAGGGTCTTGCTGAGAGCACACCTGGAGTATTGCATACAATTCTGGTCTCCACATCTGAGGAAGGACATTATTGCCATAGAGGGAGTGCAGAGAAGGTTCACCAGACTGATTCCTGGCATGTCAGGAATGTCTTATGAAGAAAGACTGGATAGACTCTCTAGAATTTAGGAGATTGAGAGAGGATCTTATAGAAACTTACAAAATTCTTAAGGGATTGGACAGGCTAGATGCAGGAAGATTGTTCCCGATATTGGGGAAGTCCAGGACAAGAAGTTACAGCTTAAGGATAAGGGGGAAATCCTTTAGGACCGAGATGAGAAGGACTTTTTCATACAGAGAGTGGTGTGGCTCTGGAACTCTCTGCCACAGAGGGTAGTGGGGGCCAGTTCGTTGGCTATATTTAAGAGGGAATTAGATGTGGCCCTTGTGGCTAAGGGGATCAGAGGGTATGGAGAGAAGGCAGGTACGGGATACTGAGTTGGATGATCAGCCATGATCATATTGAATGGCGGTGCAGGCTCCAAGGGCCGAATGGCCTACTCCTGCACCTAATTTCTATGTTTCTATGTTTCTATGTATGACAATTGTGGATCATACTATATTTGACAATATTTGACATTGTAAAAATCTGTAATGAAAAAATTACTTTAAAAAATGGAAACATTTCCTATCTTGCAATATTACATTTAGTCACCTGCCACTTACTGGCAAGGTGCAGGTAGTTTTCAAGAGTCGGGGTTTGGCTTTTGTTCCCAATTTTATTTCAAATTCAGGAAGGTAAAGTCTTGACTTCTTATGTTCGAGATTCAGAATTTGCTCTTTATTAAATTGCCTTTCCTATTTTCATATTGCATCCTACTGGAGAAAGAAGCTTCTCCTTACCTCAGTCCCAAAAGGCCACCCTTCATCCTAAAACAATGCACTCCCTCATTATGTCTGACAGAACTCTCTTAACAGCCCCCTTTCAGAATGTTGATTTCTTCCATTCTTCTGTAATTCCAAAATGTTAGAGCCATATTCTCTCAATTATGCCTTTTAGAACAATCTCCTCAACAATCAATGTTGTGAGTCCCTGTTACAACACGCAAAGACAACTCTTGTAAACTCCCCATTATAACGGACCATGGGGGGAGGGGGGGAAATTGGTGTCTGTTATTGTCGATTGTCTGCTATAACTAAGGTGTTATCATTGCACAAGTAGTAGTGAAGAGCAGTTGCTACCTGTACACTGTTATCTGTACGATACTACCCTGTACTTTACTGCCAACTGCTTACTATCCACAAATTGCAAAGTGCAGGGGCAGCTCAGCAGGTCAGGCAAGATCTTTAGAGAACAACGAAAAGGTGACATTTTGAGTCGAGACCCTTGTTCAGGCTCTCAGCGCGGAACTGGGCCGTGAATTTGGGTGATTGTTGGTGTGGGGGCAGCCAGGGCTATAAGTGACATGGGGGGCATTGGTAGGTCTGTCCACTATAACCAAAATCCGTAATAAAGAGGTCTGTTAAAACAAGGGTTTACTGTACATTCTTCCTTGGCTAAGGAGGCCAAAGCTGCATAGGTGTGGAGTTACATCAGACCAAACAATTATATAAAAATGTCCTTGTTCTAACATGCCAAAACTAATGCAATGCAGAGAAACATATATTTGCTCCATTAGTTGCTTCTTATTTCTGTTTGTTAGCTTATGATTTTGTTTTATTTTGTTTCATTTCAGGTGTACTGAGGTACAGGGAAAAAGCTTTTTGGTGTGTGCTACCCAGTCAGTGGAATGACTATACATGATCACATCGAACCATCCACAGTGTACAGCTGTTGGAGTAGAGCTTTAAAAGAGTGGAGCGATTACATTGAGTGTTTGCAGATCCACTTCTGGGATCAGCTTGCAGAAAGTCACTTTGTTTAGGTAGACAGATATCAGGGTTCTTCCTGGTGTCACTTTCAAATGTTTTCTGAACAATTTGTAATTGTAATAATAACAAAACTGCCAGAATTCATCATTATTGTGATGTGGAATTACTCACTGTCAAATTAATCGCAACACTCAGGAAGTTGCTCTCGGGATCAGATGATAAATGTGTGGCTAAATGATAAAAGACAAAGAGGAGCGCTTAAATCCACTCCAACTGATTGACCCGTGCTTTCTCACATTCATTGATTGCCGATCACTGTAATTTCAATGTCCTTCATAAAATGGAAAATTAATGTGTGAAACCCAATTTCCTCAATCACAAAAACTCAACAAAAGCACAACTAAATGCTGGCCATTTGGGGAAGCAAACATGCTCATCACACACAGGGACAGCATAGCTGGTAGAGCTGCTGCCTCACAGCACCAAAAGACCCTGGTTCAATTTGACCTCAAGTGCCGTCTAAACTGGAATTTGCACGTTCTCCCTGTAACCAACCGCATAGGTTTCCCTCGGGTGCTCCAGTTTTCAACCACATCCCAAAGACGTGCGGGTTTATAGGTTAATAGGCCACTGTGAATTGCCATCAGTGTGTGGGGAGTGAATAAGAAAGTGAGATAGCTTAGAACCAGTTAATGGGTCATGGATTGTCAGTGCAGACTTGCTGGGCCAAAGAGCCTGTTTCCATGGTGTATCTCTAAATCACAAACCCAAACCCATTATTCAGTTGGAAAGAATGATGGGAAGCATCCAAATCATTGTTGACCTCACTATTTGCAACAAATAGGATGCTTCTCACCAAATCATCTCCCTGTCATATAGATACAAAGTAGTTTAAAGTTTGTATACAGATAATTATGTTGTTTTTCAGGTCCGAGAGCTCTAGCAGCGAATAAAAGGGAATTAGACTCTAGTCTAATTCAACCTCAGCCTCCAAGGGAGTAGTATATATATTTATATACTAGTAGAAGATTTTATTATCTTAATTTATATTTATTTTCTACACTCTTTCTATTGTTGCCTCCTCCAGCAAATGTTTAATCTCTATTTAACTTATATTTGTTATTACTGTAACACTATATTCTATATTCTGTTCATTTTTCTCTTTGCACTACCTGCTGTACTTGTGTATGATTTGATTATACTTATGTGTGGTATAATCTGCTTGGCTAGAATGCAAACAAAGCATTTCGCTGTATCTCAGCACATGTAACAATAATAAACCAATACCATTGCAAATACTATGCTTCATGGCTGCATTGTCAATTTATTTTTTGTTAAACAAATAATACCATCCTTATTCTCATCAGCAAGTTATGGATTGGTCATTTTTCCTGCGAAATTATTATTTCTCAATGAAATGTACAAATAAATTGATTTTTTAACCTTTTAACCTA
Source organism: Okamejei kenojei (assembly GCA_035221665.1). Taxonomy (NCBI): domain Eukaryota; kingdom Metazoa; phylum Chordata; class Chondrichthyes; order Rajiformes; family Rajidae; genus Okamejei; species Okamejei kenojei. The sequence continues at coordinate 54,969,708 of CM069140.1, read as the reverse complement.
ATTTACAAACCATTGCTAAATTAATCTTGTTTTAGGCTATGGTACATCATTGTTAAAAACAGAGTAAAATTCAAACATATTATGGTCACTCTTCCTTGGATGGATCCCAAATGAAATTTCAGGTTAGCTATGTTTCAATACTGAACTCAAAATAAAATGTTACCTTAAGTGTTCGAGCAAACTCTTTTATCTGCAGCTGTAAACTCATCATATGAAAAGAGTTAAATAATTTTCTCGTGAAAAATATTGCCCTGTTGCACCAGCCAAAAAGGAATGGCTGATTTATATGGAAACAATGATCCATGAGCTATTGGACATTTTACAGCAATAACAACATTTTCTTTCTGCTGAATGTTGACTTCAGGTCAGCCCAGAGTACACTGTAATTTTGGTGCTGTCGCCTCAGTGAACAACAGATTGTGAAGGTACTTCTGACATGTCCGAGTCAAAAAATAAAATGCTTGAAGCAGGATACTTTTTTCTCCTCCCTCTCTCATCTCTAAATCTAAGGATCACACATAATTGAAATGCAAACTCTTGCAGATACAGGGATGGAAGCAACTCTTTAGGTGCTCAGTGTAAACCCACAGTGATATTAAAATGGGCACTGACAATTCTATAATTCAAACATAAAAAGTTGTTAGAATGCAACTTTCACTAATAAAATAACCTACCCTCTGATTCTTCAATAAAAAGCACTTGTAGGAGGTCGGTAAATTAAAAGCTGTCATGCAGAGGGGTGAAATTATGCCATCTGGTGCATACTGTAGCAAATCATTAACTTACACTTGAATGCAATATTTATGCTTTAAATTAGATTAGCTATGAATAAGGTTAGGCCAAATTACATTCTGAACTACATTCCACAGTAGAGCCAGGCTCTGATCAACAGGTGCAGCACATGAATGATCTTAGTATATTCATGTATGGAAATCAGATTATAATCAAACACTTGGCCCATGTTGACCAACCTGTGTCTCACTGCACACCTGGTACTCCTCCTGACTCCAGTTGCATACTTCTCTCATTCCTGACCCTGAGTCCAGCCTTACACCTGCCCCCTATTCTGCCTGATCATAGCTGCTTACCTGCTTAGGTTCCCAGTGCTGAACACTACCATTGTCCCAGCTTTGACTGCACACCTGATACTATTCCAGACCTTGACTCTGGATGCACACTATGCCTTGCTCCTAGCCACTCTGCATTGACAATATATCTAGCCCACAAATAAAGCCCCATATCTGACCCCCTGGACTTAACCTATTACGTTCAAGTCCACAGGTGCTTATCTAATGCGGTAATCTTTTATGGGGCACTTCACGGACCAAATTTTGTATAACAATACATCCATTGGCTCCTTGTTATCTAACATGCTAGTTACTTTGTCAAAGAAGTCATCAATTGGTTTAACACAATTTCTCATCCATAAAATTATACTCACTCAGCTGTATAAGTATTCTGTTACCATTTCCTTCATTTTCCTAACAAACTGGCCTGAAGTCATTTTCACCCCCAATATTTTCAGTATTTTGCTGTCTTCCTCACAGCTGAGACTGTTCCGAAATGCAAAGTCCAATAACAATATATTTAAGCAATATTTCTATTAAATGTGATTTGAGAGTACATCATATTTTCTGTGGTATTCATAACACAACAATGATAAAAAGATCTTTGTTTTGATTGTACCTACCAACATGCATACATTATTATATTACAGTTAATATGTACCGAGGGCAAATTTTTCTTCCAATGCTCCCTATTCCCAATTACCTTTACATTGAAGTGATTAGACATCACATCTGAATCAATTTCCTTCTGATTACACTCCTTGAGGATGTTCATCTATGTGTTTAATTAATAAAACAACGAGATAGGGGACATTTCTATTCAACCTGTCAAATTAATTTGGGGTGGGAGGCGGTTTTAGAAATAGTCAGTGAGGTAAACAAACATAATAGTTGAGTGGCAAATGACAATAGTGCTAGGTAGACAAACGTGCAGGAGAAACTCAGCAGGTGCAGCAGCATCTATGGAGCGAAGGAAATAGGCAATGTTTCGGGCTGAAACCCTTCTTCAGACAATAGTGCTACCTTCCCAACATTTAACTGAAGGAAATAAGGAGCTATCGGGGCTGTGTGTTGTGACAGATAGCCTGACACCTTGCATGTCATTTTAATATTACACTTATCCCATACCCCTGGATATTCTGGATTAATAAATTAAGGTTTTGTCAACTAATTACAAATCAGGCTAATCAGTGATCACTTGCCTTGGGGGTACCCGGTGAGGGAGTGGAGCAACCGAGTGGGGGGAAGGTGTGGGAGGGGGGGGGGTTCCCCCTCCCATGGTAGGGACTTTTTGAAATTTGATGTATTAAAATCATGTTTTAGTGCATTATAGAAGTATGATTTTAATGTTTTTTGTTTGAAGTATTTTTAAGAGGTCACTTTTTAAGGGTAGTGGGTGTATGGAACAAGCTGCCAGAGGAGGTAGTTGAGGCAGGGACTATCCCAACAGTTAGACTGATACATGGATAGGACAGGATTGGAAGGATATAGACCAAAAGCAGGTAGTGTAACTGGGACATGTTGGCGGGTGTGGGCAAGTTGGCCGATGGGCCTTTTTTCACACTGTATCACTTTATGACTACTTTATACCTCCACCATGCATGAATGCTTCAAAATCAAGTGGTCGAGTTTTATTGCCATATACTCAAGCATAGAAACATAGAAGGTAGGTGCAGGAATCGGCCCTTCGAGCCAGCACTGCCATTCAATATGATCATGGCTGTTCATTTAAAATCAGTACCTCTTTCCTGTTTTATCCCCATATCCCTTGATTTCGCGAACCCCAAGAGCTAAATGTAACTCTCTTGAAAACATCCAGTGAATTGGCTTCCACTGCCTTCTGTGGCAGAGAATTCCACAGATTCACAACTCTCTGGGCGAAGATAGATTGTCCTCATCTCAGTTGTAACTGGCCTACCCTTTATTCTTAAACTGTGATCCCTGGTTCTGAACTCCCCCAACATCGGGAACATTTTTCCTGCAGTTACAGTAAGTGAAAATCTAGCAGGCAAGCAGGATGCTTTCTCCAACCACTCCCATTTGAAGGTCACTATCTTCCACCGTTTCTACCCAGTATTTGGTACCTACTTACAGCAGCCACTGGTCATGCTCCAGGATGCACCGAGCCACAGCCTGAAGGGCCTGTCCCACTTAGGCGATCATTTGGGCGACTACAAGCGGCAGTGGCAAACAACTTTTGCTGTCGGAGATTGTCGACAGGTGTCGTAGGTGAATGCTAGTAAAACTAGTCCCTGACAGTCGCCTAAAGAGTCGCCTAAGTGGGACAGGCCCATAAGTCCGTGGGAATAGCATAGTTCAGGGGAGAGACACAACCAGCTGCGTCACTCATTGTCCAGCCCACTCTCCAAGTCGCCGATAGACACAAAAAGCCGGAGTAACATCCAATTTCCTCTCTGTGCCTGTGGACCGACTCCAAGGACCAGAGGCTCATTGATCTGCGGCGCTGCTCAATATGTGATTGGCTTTGTAGAGAACAGGGCCAGATGTCACCGTATCCCGGCACTCGACCCTATACAGCCCTGCTAGCCAGATAGGTTTCAATTTAGTTTCCTCCCACATCCCAAAGACATGCGGGTTTGTAGGTTAATTGGCCCTCTGTAAATTGCCCCTAGTGTGTGGGGAGTGGATGAGAAAGTGGGATAACATAGAACCAGTGTGAACGGGTGATCAATGGTCGGCACGGACTTGAGGGACCAAAGGGCCTGTTTCCACTCTGTATCTAGATAAATCATGATTTACCTATGGATTTGAACATGAGCAATATTATCCCAAGGTTGCAGAGTATTTTGAATGGCATATTACTGTATAATCCCTGAGGTCATTCTTTGTAAAGTGAAGGACGAAGTTCATCTCTACAAGTTTCATTTTCTGAAGTTAATTTGTATTTTATATTTACCATCTTGCCTTTGCATATTTGTTTCCGCGATACATGAATCCAAGACTTACATTTAAAGATGAACAAAATATAAATTTAAACACAGATATCAACTAATTTTTGCGATTGAGTTTGAATATCGATTTCTTTAACATCCCCTCTCTCTCCGTCCCTCCCCCACCCAAGTGGTACTAGCTTTCAAAGTCATCTTGTTGGGTCTCATTTTGTGAGAAGGAGCTGCAGATGCTGGTTTAAACCGAAGAGAGACATAAAATGCTGGAGCAACTCAGCAGGACAGGCAGCATCTTTGGAGAGAAGGAATGATTGACGTTTCGGGTTGAGACCCTTATAAAGGTTTCGGGTCGAGACCCTTAGAAGGGTCACGACCAGAAACATCAACCATTCCTTCTCACCAGAGACGCAGCCTGATCCATGCCGGTCACCAGGGCGAATTCGGCATAGAGATTCCAATCCGGAGCGCCTCCGACGCCTCCGACGGCCCGGGACTCTTGCACTGAGGCTTCTCCATGGCCGGAGTTGCAGCGAGTGACTCGCCAGCCCCACAAACACTCGCCAGCCCCGGCTCGCTGTCCGCATCTGTCCCCGACGCTGCTTCTGCTTCCATCCCTCCCTTAGCCCCGGCACTCCAACACCCGCGGCCCATGCAGTTGATATTAGTTTTGAAATTCTCGTTCATCACGGAATTTCTCACAACAGAGCGTGAGAAATTTGTGATCAGCGTGAGAGCGTGAGAATTTATCGAAATGCGTGAGTCTCACGCTCAATGCAGCAAGCATTAAATGATTAAAACCAAGAAATATATAATAAGTGATTCACAATACCCTATTCAGTCTAGTTGAAAGGTCTTGACCTGAAACACCAACTGTCTATTTCCCTCCATAGTTTAGTTTAGTTTAAAGATACATGTGGAAACGAGTTTACGCCGACCAACAATCCTACACACTAGGGACAATTTACAGAAGCCAATTAACCTACAAACCTGCATGTCTTTGGAATGTGGCTGGAAACTGGAGCACCCGGAGAAAAATCAGGGAGAATGTACAAACTCCATACCAACAGCACCTATAGTCAGGATTGAACCAGGGTGTCAGGCGCTTAGGGCAGCTGTACTGCCGTGCTACTGAGCCGCCCATATTGCCTGGTCCATGCAGTTCCACCAGATGCACTCCTTTTTTTGCTACAAATTCCAACATCTGCACCTCTTGTACCTCTCAGTATCCATATTTATTTGATTTAATATCTATTAAATTTATTACTGCCGCAAACATGTTGCACAATTATTGCTTTGTGACCAAGCACAGAAGTACGTGATTTCACCCAATCCAATCTTAGGATTTGCTCACATATACTTCATATACTTCAGGGCTTCATCTATTTAAATGCTTAGTCTCCAATGAAACAGGTACGGAACCAACATCTACAGTGCCAATTTCTTCAAACATGTAATTCATTAGAAATCCACAGGGCGCTGCTGTTGCACTGTGGTTAACATAGTGGATTTTTAATTGTATTTTTAAGCAGCCATTTTTATAAAACTTGTACTGTCCATGGCAGGGAATTACTTATATCTAAATTATGTATTTTAATTTATAATAAGATAATAGGATACCATTCCCAGGTCTTTGAAAAATCTACAAACAGAATTGCATTGGCAGTCCCATTGCTTTCGCCAGCTCCTGCACACAGGATTAAACAGAGACTCAAACACTCTTCTCTGCCTGGTAGAACGTCCTTATCCTCAACAGCTTATTTTTTCACTCCTCACATTTTCTTCAAGTGCAAGTTGCAGCTACGGGCATTCGCATGAGTCCCAGCAATGCATGCCTTTTTGTTGGGTAGCTCCAAATGTACACTGGCACCATCTCCCAACTCTTTCTCCACTGCATTGATGTCTGCATTGGGGCTGCCTCCAGCACCTGTGCTGAATTCATTGGTTTCCTTAACTGTACCAGTAACTTCCACCCTGCCTACAAACTCATTTGGGCTATTTTTGGCATCTATCTCCTATTGCTTGATCTATCTATCCATCACAGGGGAGCTATTATTGACTGACATCCACTACAAACCCACAAACATCCACAGTTCTCAGGACTACACTTCCACCCACTCTGCCTGTTGCAATAATGATATCCTCTGCTCTCAATTTCTCCGTTTCCGCCACTGCTCCCAAGATGAGGTGTTCCATACTAGGACATCCGAGATGTCCTCATTCCTCAGGGAATGTGGTTCCTCCCTTCTGTCATAGATTGGGCCATCACCCACATCTTCTCTGTGTCCCATAGTTCTGCTCCCACTCCCTCTCCCCCCAGATAGATCAAGCATAGTTTCCATGGTCTTCACCTGTTCTAGCCTCCGCATCCAACATTCTCCGACATTTCCGTCACCTTCAGCAGGCTCCACCACCAGCCACACCTTCCATCCCCACTCTTTTCCACCTTCTGCAGGGACTGTTGCTTCCACAACTTCCTGGTTCATTCATCCATTCCCACCCAAACCACCCCCTATTCAGGTTATTTTCCCTGCAACTGCAGGCGATGTAGGACTCATTCCCATACCACTTGCCTGTCCGTCCAGGGACCCCAGCTGTCCTTCCAGGTGAGACAGAAATTCACGCTTCATTACATCAGCGAGACCAAGTGTAGACTGGTCAACAATTTTGCCGAACATTTGAGCATGGTCCACCAAGGCTGGCTGGATGACCCTGTCACTAACCAATTTAACTCCCATTCCTATTGCTGTCCTGGGCCTTGTCCATTAGTAGAATGAGACCACACGGAAACTGGAAGAACAGAACCTCATGTTCCGTGTGGGTAGTTTGAGTAGTCCATATTAACAGCATGAAAATTGAATTTACGAATTTCAGGTAACTAACCTGCAAACAACACCCTCCCCTTCTTCCCTCCCCTTCTTCCCTCCCCTTTTTTCACCCCCCTCTCTTCCCTGTGTCCCAGTTGGATTCACATTAATTTCTTCCTTTCCCCATCCGTCGACTCTCTTCCACCTGTATACCTTCCCCTGGATTTGCAATTGACATGTCATCTATCCTGATCTCCTTATCTCAGACTCTTGTATTTTCATCTTTGTCTGACCAATCACAACCCCCCCCATCCACTCCCCCCCCCCCCCCCACCCCCCTCTCCCCACTAGAATAAGTCTGAAGAAGGTCTGGATGCGAAACATCATCTATCAATGTTCTCCAGAGATGCTGCCTGACCTGCTGAGTTACTCCAGCACTGTATGCCTTTCTCTGTAAGTTCTATTGTGCAATGGAAGAAAAAGTTGAGTGAGAGTTACTGAAGTAAAAATACACTTTAAGCTTTCTTTTTCTGATGAGAAAGTACTTCAATTTGCTTATTGCTATGACAGCTCAATAGCAGATGCTTTCTCAATGGCTCTCTACTATGCTCTGCACCATTGGATAACAGGAACACATAGATCAGACAGCTATTCATTGACTATAGTTCAACATTCAATGCAATTATCCCCTCCAAACCCATCACCAACATCCAAGACCTGAAGCTCTGTACTTCCCCTTGCAAGTGGATCCTTGAACTCCTCTCAGCAGTGCAGATTGGTAACATCTCTTCTTCACTGGCTAGCAACACAGGTGCACCTTGAGACTGTGTGTGTCGCCTCCTACTCTGTTCTCTTTCCACCTATGAGTGGGTGGCGAAGCACAGCTCCAAATGCTATCTACAAATTTCCCAACAACGCCACTGTTATTGGTGGATGGGTGGTGACAAGTCAGTGTACAAATACCGGGTTGAGTGGTGCCATAACATCAACCTCTCGCTCAATGTCAACAAAACCAAGGGTCTAAACATTGACTTCAGAAAGGGAAATGTTTGGAAACCATGTTCCAGTTACCTTTGGTGGCACTGCAGTTACAGTTAGTCACAATTATTGTCACGTGTACCGAGGTACAGTGAAAAGCTTTTGTTGCATGCTATCTAGTTACCAGAAAGACAATACATGATTACAATCGAGCCATTTACAGTGCATTGATACATGATAAGGAATAACGTTTCGTGCAGGGTAAAGCCAGCAAAGTCCAATCAAGGATAGCCCGAGGGTCAGTTGCTTGATAACAGCTGGGAAGAAACTGTCCCTGAATCTGGTGTGCGTTTTCACACTTCTATACCTTTTGCCTGATGGCAAAGGAGAATTGGCAGCATCAAATTACTACGTGTTAAACAATCAATTGATCTTTCCTGAATGTACGACATAGGTGTAAACCTGAAGCAGGTGCGTCAACACCTTTACTTTTGTAGATTCAGCATGTCATTGAATACTCTAACAAACGCACGATAGAAAGCAACCTGATTAGTTGCATCATGGCCTGGAATGGTAATTCCAACAAATGTGAGCACAAGTTGTTGCAGAGGGTGGTGACACAGCCCAATCCATCATGGGGACAACCCTCCCTATCATCGAAAACTATAGGAAGCGCTGCTTCCAGGTGGCATCTATAATCAAGGATCACCGCTATCCAGGTCATGCCCTCTATTGCTGTACCTCGGGCAGAATGTACTGGAGTCCTACACCACCAGGCTCAGGAACATCTACTTCACTACAACCATCCAGTTCTTGAACTGACCTGCACAACCCTAATCCTACCCCAGCAACAGAACACAGGTTACCACGCCTTGCATTTCCATGGACTTGCTTTCTAATTGTGTTTTGCACCAATATCTTGTTTTTGTACATTTTTATTTTCTCTCTTTTAGAATTTATGTATAACTTATGTATATTGTACACTTTAATGTGCAAAGTCGATGCACCTGTGATACTGCTGCAAGCAAAATTTTCATTGTATCTTTGCCTCACCACACATATGTGCATGGCAATAAACTCAACTTGACTTCATTTGAATCTGCAGTTCTTTAAAAAAAAATCAACAAATAATGATGTCTGATGAATATTATTTACAGCATATTTTGGATTTCTAACATCTGTCGAGTTTCACTTTTGTGAACTTATTGGGTGGATAACTGCAGATAGTTTGTTATCCTGTGTCAGAACAGACGTAGAAAAGATTAACTATTGAATGGTAAAACTTTTATAAATCTTATTTTGTATAAGCACTTTTTAACATTGTTCTAATAATGATATAGTCCCAAACTATATAGAATCAGTAGAAAGATGATTTAAGTATCTACTGGTTTAAGGAGAGTTAATTATTAGTATCAGTTAAGCAAATGAGTGTTGAATGAAAGACTATCAACTTCAATTCAGAAAGGACCTGATTCAAATGGGGATTTTACAGAAACATATAAAGTTCTTAAGGGATTGGACAGGCCAGATGCAGGAAATGTTTTCCCAATGTTGGGGGAGTCCAGAACCAGGGGTCACAGTTTAAGAAATAAGGGGTGGGCCATTTAGGACTGAGATGAGGAAAAACATTTTCACCCAGAGAGTTGGGAATCTGTGGAATCCTCGGCCACTGAAGGCAGTGGAGGACAATTCAATGGATGTTTTCAAGAGAGTTAGATATAGCTCTAAGAGCTAATGGAATCAAGGGATATGGGGAGAAAGCAGGATCGGGGTACTGATTTTGGATGATCAGCCATGATCATATTGAATGGCGGTGCTGGCTGAAGGGCCGAATGATCTACTCCTGCACCTGTTTTCCATGTTTTCTATGTTTTCCAAATCCTTGCTTTTGCAGAGCTTGCTGTTCTATTGGCAAGGTTGGGAGAACAGGAGAAGCTAATCTTTCAGTCGTTCAAGCGTGTTCTGTCGTTAAACTTAATCATGGCTGATCTGGATCTGAGTTCTAGTTTTCCATCTCGGTTCCCTCTGCTTTAATATCCTTGGCCAATAAAAGTCAATCTTTGTCATATTTGAATTCTCCAACAGCTAGTGGGGGAGGGAGGAAGTTCCAGACTGACAGCGATGTGCTCAGGGAGATACTGTCAATGAATTGACAATATTCACACCTACAGTGCCCTCCATAATGTTTGGGACAAAGACCCATCATTTATTTATTTGTCTCTGTACACCACAATTTGAGATTTGTAATAGAAAAAAATCACATGTCGTTCAAGTGCACATTGTCAGATTTTAATAAAGGCCATTTTTATACATTTCGGTTTCACCATGTAAAAATTACAACTGTGTTTATACATAGTCCCCCCATTCCAGGGCATCATTATGTTTGGGACACAGCAATGTCATGTAAATGAAAGTAGTCATGTTTAGTATTTTGTTGCATATCCTTTGCATGCAATGACTGCTTTAAGTCTGAGATTCATGGACATCACCAGTTGTTGGGTGTCTTCTCTGGTGATGCTCTGCCAGGCCTGTATTGCAGCCATCTTTAGCTTATGCTTGTTTTGGGGGATAGTCCCCAGTTTTCCCTTCAGTATTTAAAAGATCAATTGGGTTCAGATCAGGGGATTGACTTGGCCACAAATGAATTGGCGATTTTATAGCTTTGAAAAACTCCTTTGTTGCTTTAGCAGTATGTTTGAGATCATTGTCTCACTGTCGAATGAACTGCTGGCCAATGAGTTTTGAGGCATTTGTTTGAACTTGAGCAGATAGGATGTGTCTATACACTTCAGAATTCATTATGCTACTGCCATCGGCAGTTGTATCATCAATGAAGATAAGTGAGCCTGTACCTTCCGCAGCCATACATGCCCAGGCCATAACACCCCCACCACCGTGTTTCACAGATTAAGTGGTATGCTTTGGATCTTGGGCAGTTCCTTCTCTTCTCCATACATTGCTCTTGCCATCACTCTGATATGTTAATCTTTGTCTCATTTGTCCACATGACCTTTTTTCCAGAACTGTGGTTGCTCTTTTAAGTACTTTTTCGCAAACTGTAACCTAATCATCCTATTTTTGCGGCTAACCAGTGGTTTGCATCTTGCAGTGTAGCCTCTGTGTTTATGTTCATGAAGTCTTCTGCGGACAGTGGTCATTGACAAATCCACACCCGACTCCTGAAGAGTGTTTCTGATCAAACAGGTGTTTGGGGATTTTTCTTTATTATAGAGAGAATTCATCTGTCATTAGCTGTGGAGGTCTTCCTTGGCCTACCAGTCCATTTGCGATTAGTAAGCTCATCAGTGCTCTCTTTCTTCTTAATTATGTTCCAAACAGTTGATTTTGGTAAGCCTAAAGGGCCTGTCCCACTTGGGCGACCTAATCCGCGAGTCCAGAAGAGTGCCTTCGACCTTAAAGCTCGAGGGCACTCACCTGGAAAACCTCGAGCTGGATCGACCGGCCTCGTTGAAACCGCAAGCTGGATCGACCGACCGCGCACACACACACACACAAACACATCGTGAAGGCGGGGGCCAAGGACAGCGGAGGAGCGCTGTCTGCGTGATGAAGAGGAGGTTAAATGGCTGCCACAGTGTACCGTAAGTCCTTTAGAGAGCATTGGGGGTGGGGGGGGGGGGGGGGGGGTTTGAGAAGGAGAGAGAAGGAGAGAGAAGGGAGACAGAAGGGGAGAGAAGGGGAGGAGAAGGGGAGAGAAGGGGGGGAGCAGGAGTGGAGGCACTTTTAAGAAGTTTAATAAAGTTTATCGGGCATTTTACCTACCGGTAGGTCTTCCTAGGTCGTGAAACTCCAATGAACCAATCAAAATGCATGGTCAGCGAAGGAGATTGCCTACAGCTACCCTCGAGTGCCTGTAAGTAAATAGCGACCCCACTCCACTGCACTACGAGTGAAAAGGACCCATGCCGACCAAAGTTTACTCGCAGAAAATTTTCAATATGCTGAAAAACCTTCCATGACCTAGTTGAGGCCTAGCTAGGCGGGAACCTCCCTCGAGCATAAAGGAGAGTTCCAGCCACCTCATACGACCTCCTAGGACCTCATGTCGACCATGCGAGTTTGAGTCCAGGGCAAACTCTTCCAAACCGCAGATTAGGTTGCCCAAGTGGGACAGCCACTTAAGGTTTGGCTGATGTCTCTAACAGTTTTATTCTTGTTTCTCAGTCTCATAATGGCTTATTTGACTTTGGTCCTCATGTTGATAAACAGCAATAAAAGTTTCCAAAGGTGAAGGAAAGACTGGAGAAAAGACCGGAGGCACTGAGAGCTCTCTTATACCTGCATTAAGAGGCAATTAAACACACCTGAGCAATTACAAACACCTGTGAAGCCATGTGCCCCCAACATTATGGTGCCCTGAAATGGGGGGACTATGTATAAACACTGTATGGTGAAACCAAAATGTATAAAAATGGCCTTTATCTGACAATATGCAATTTAACATAATGTGATTTTTCTATTACATATCTCAAATTGTGGAGCACAGAAGCAAATAAATAAATTATGAGTCTCTGTCCCAAACATTATGGAGGGCACTGTAAGAGCCCACATTGGGCGAAGGACTTGGAGGAACCTCTGTCCACAGAAGCAAGCCCCATCCATTAGTGGAAGAAAAAGAACAAATATGTGAAGACAAATTGGTGGGCTTAAACGTGACAACTAAAATTCAGTAAAAATGCCTGACAATAAAGCAATTAACGTTTTGTAGGAAAATTCTAAGAAATGATGGAGATTAGACATGAATAGTCAATAGACAGTAGCGAAGTTATGGTGACGTCATTAATCATTATGGGTAGTCATTTACCTTGTAAATTATGGAAAATATGGAAATTAGGTCAGTGACATTGTAGCACAATATTAAATTATGCTGAAGAAGGGTCTCGATCTGAAACCTATTCCTTTTCTCCAGAGATGCTGCCTGACCCGATGAGTCACTCCAGCATTTTGTGTCTATCTTCGGTGTAAAGCAGTGTCTGCAGTTCCTGCATGCACATTAAATTATGCACATTTCGTTTTTTTAATCTTTTATTATTTAAATTGTCATATTTAAATTGAAATGTATTTTATTTTTCACTACATATATTTAGCATAGATTATAGCATCGCGGATTAAGTGCAAGGGTATCTAGCGATAACTTTTTTACGCGCTGCTGAATTTATGCGTTTATGCATTACACATGGCGTGAGAACGCTCGAAACGTATACACAGCAACAAAGCACTTCATAGTCTGACACCAATATGGTTCGTTTCAATGAAAAGAAAATCGATGATCCTCTTGTAAAAGAAACATTCTGCGATAATTCTTAAACGAATGCAAAATAGTTGATTTGGATAAACCCATGGAGAACTATTTATGGCAATCCTTAATTTTAAATGCAAAATGTTGTTGTTTACTTATTAATGGAATAAAGTAAGAAGGATTATATGGCTGTGTATGAATGTAATATTCACTGTAAGCGATAATTATATTTGATGTGAACAATTTTATAGAGACGGACTGAATTCCTAAGAACATCCACGTTAGTTTTTAATAACACTTGTACAACGGTAATTATTTGCTTTTATCGTTTAATTAATTCCCACGCCTTTTAAAGATCAAAACATTAATTCCCGAGTAATGTTACTCTCTAAGGTTTTTATAATTCAGGAAGTGATTCTTGAATAAGGAAGGCATCGGAAATCAAGCTTGTTCCAAAGCAAATAAGAAAATGGTTTCACTGCTGCGTTATAATAGTTGGCCCGGATCTTAAAAGTTGTAAGAAATGGTTTTAGTGTTCCACAATCACAGTACAGTCAGCTCGCATAAAACGTGTCTCACCAATTGAAATGTGATCACCCATCGCTCCTGTGACACGAACAGTGAGAATAACTCGCCGGCTCCCCAAAACAGCTCACAGAGAAAGCAGGGGATAATTTTGATCAGTGTCGATATTCATTGACCATTGCCTATGTTGCTGGTCTGAGCTTTCGGCCTCAGGGGATGAGCTCCGATGTGCAAGTGCTCCTGTCCAACCCACAGCGGGGTAGACAGAAAGCAGCAGAATCTTATGTCCTTTTGCTTGTTCTGGTGGTCATTTTATTTTTATTTTGACTGTAGATGATTTAAAACACGACTGACAGTAAAAACGACAGCGTGCAGTTTGCCTTGTGCACACCCAAGAGTTCCAATATGTTTTCACTCCCCCAACAGGTGGCTAGTGATAATATAAAAATAATTCAATATCTGTGCAATGTTTTAAAATATAAAAACATTGTTACTTCCCCCACGTACGTTGGGAGAGACTTTATCATCACCAGCAGGTCAGTGCTCGGGGGTCAACCGACGGGATGAGATCCAACATCAATCACCCCGTTTTCGACCACCATGGATTTTCACCGGGATCTTTCAACCTTTCGGCTTTACTGCCGATCAAAATTGAAACATAAAAAGCTCGAAATGTTATCCTCTTTAGGGTTCATCGCAACTTGATTGCATCAGCAGGTTTACTGTTAACTCGTTGTCGAATCGATATATATGTTTTGCAAACCCTCTACGTCGCCGCTTCCTGTTTTTTTTTGTTTGTGATATATAATATATATATATATATATATTGCGTTATAGACACCGCTTCTTGTTTGCTTACTCACACGAATTAGATAAAGACAATTTGAAAAACAATAGATTATGTATGAAGATTGACTTTTAAAAATCTTTTTGTCACATCATATATACTTAGCAAAACAAGTGAAAATCCGATCACACAGTGAATGACATTAGTTCTAGATCTGTTTGGAGTAGGTGACAATGGCATTTTAGCAATTTGTGCGGTTACCACATTCTCTGCTCCCGTGGCAGTCGCCGGCACTTCTGTATCAAATGGTATGTAAATGTCTCGCCATCCACAAAACTAATTGTTGTATTTAACGTAGACAAAAATGCTGGAGAAACTCAGCGGGTGAGGCAGCATCTATGGAGCGAAGGAAATAGGCAACGTTTCGGGTCGAGACCCTTCTTTAGACCGAATGGGAACTTAAAGTACAGAAAATCAGCGTAGGCTGGTTGGTTTATATACATGTAAGCACTATGCATATATATATATATATATATATATATATATATATATATATAAATAAATAAATAAATATATAAATATGTCATAGAGATATATATATATATATATATGCAATATACATACTAACACATATTAATTGTAATCATACTAAAATAAAAACGAAGTGAGGGTTTTTCTTTGCTTCCTAGCTATTATTTGAAATTGATTTTCTTAATGGGTCTGTTCTGTATCTTTCTCTGCAATGGAGAAAATTTTAAAGAAAAAAGTTAACGATAATGGAGATCTGAGTAAGTAAAAATGCATGGGACGTGTTCAAGACAAGGACCACATAATAGATGTGCTTTAAACAGTTTATTTATAATATAAACAAAAGAAAGCGAATACAACGAATCCACTGGAGATATCCGATAATGATATCTTAATTGCTCGCTTTTGTATGACGACGAATCTCCCATCCATGAAACAGCAGTTAGTTCCAGTGTTTGTTAACTCAGTGTCAACAGAAGGACCCGATTCAAGATACACACACACATACACACACACATATATTGCACTTTGAACGGTTCTTTCGTTCTTTCAACTGTGTACACCGCGTCCTATTGCTTTCAATTATAAGGACTGTAACGATAAGGCGAGCCATTTTTGAGGACATTTACTCATTTTTGTCGTTGTATTCACTTTAGGCTATTTTTTTTCAAGTATATTTTTATACAAAGCAAACAAAAAATAAAATATTCAACAACTCCATCAGAGGCAGTAACCTGGGTCATTTCCTCATCAAAGATGGTGCCAATTTGAACCAACGCCCTGCCCAATCCAAATAGAAAGTTTCAAAACAAACGTACTTTAATTTAGCTTGTCCGGGTTAAGTGAACAGCTCACATAGTAAATATGCTCCTGTACTAGAGATTCTGCAATAATACATCTTAGAACTGCACTATATTTTTGCTTCATTTAAATCTGTTTACGCATTCTGTTTCAATCCAAACAATATAGGTTATTTACACATTGAATGTACAACTGGGTCCGGCCCTGTTACCTTTGCATAAAAGCTCCCCGCCCATTCCCCTGCAGCTGATTTTATTGTCTTCAGTCCTAATACTTTTTTTACTCTCTCTGGAAGACATATCTGGGTGACAAGAGATTTCGTTTTAAATACTGAGTAATAATTTAGTGCTTCTTTTTTTTAAGATCCTTTATATATACATAAAATAGTCATTACCCAGTATCAAAATATTGTAAATAATAAGCTCTGTATAAATAGTATGCCCAAATTCGTCCTCGCAGTTTACATGTGCCTCTTCATGTGTAGGGCGAGATGGTCGGATCTGGAGAAGGCCCTCTCACAGAGATGGCACTGGAAGGGGCGATGACCGGTGTGTTTGCGGTAGTGGCGCGTTAGCTCATCGGATCGCGCGAACTTCCAACCGCATCCTTCCCAGTTGCAATGATAGGGCTTCTCACCTGCGCGAACACACACGAACAACAAGGTTAGTTGTGAAACACTTCAAAAATCCAATTCCCCCTAGCCTTTACGCCATTAAAAAAATACTCTTCGATCTCTCTATTAGAATTAATTTTACTTCCCCATAAGCTAGTAGGTGTTATCTATCAAGTGCCCCCGAAAGGCTTCACTATCACACTCCCTGTTTATTTTTCAACACAGTTTACAATTATTTGTTCAGTTCTGCAGCGTAACCGCATATCTGAGATTGAGAAAGCTCGTTAAAAGATTTTTTAAGAATGTTTCAGATCTCCTTTTCCTGTCGTTTTGTTATAAGTTATTGTGAGATTTGACTAGGTAGCACAAAATACATTTTTCTTTTACAAATTGAGCAAGAACATTTTTTTTACTGTATCTTGGTACACGTGACAATGTTAAACATAAACCATTTTGATCGTTTTAAAGCGACGCGCACAGTGAGGCCCTTGAGCTCTCGCTGCTCACCTGTGTGAGTCCTCATGTGCGCCTTGAGGTGGGAACTCTTGGTGTAGGTCTTGCCGCAGCCGGGGAACTCACAATTGTGAGTGGCGGTGCGCTTCCTCGCCCAGGATCTGCGTCCCCGCTTGGGTTTACTGTCCTCGGGGGCGGTGACCGGGGGGAAGAAGTCCAGCAGGGGGGAGGATGGCGGGGTCAGCATCATCCCGTGCATGCCGGCTGCGTGGACCTTCCGGGGATCTCGGTAGACGTTGAACTGTCCGTGAAACTGCTGACCGTAATGGGGCGGGTAGACGGTGGCTCGCTGATACTGTTGTGGCACAGACAGGTTGGGGCGACGGTGCATGTCTGGGATTGCCTGGTAATCCTTGGGCATCAACTGGCCCGCGTGTGGGAGTCTGTGAATCCCAAAGGTTTGCCGGTGAAGTGGATGCTGCTGCTGCTGCTGCTGCTGTTGGTGGTGGTGATGCTGCAATGGAATCAAGTTCGGCTTTTGGTCAATCATTAGTCCTGAAGGGTTTCCCGCATGCATGCACGACTGATTGGTCTGTGGCTCCCGCTTCATTTTATGGCCCAGGTGCTGAATATCTATGGGGACGGACCTCTGCACGACGTTGCCCATGCCGGGAGATCGCAGCTCGGTGTATTCTCGTCTTTCCATCGCAACCTTAATGCCAAAGTCCTGAGTAATCTCGCAGGCGCTTGAAAAGTTGGTCGGCAAATCCGGTGTGAGCAGTTCAGCCACCAGGCTTTGGTTTGGGCTTCCTGCGAAGTTGCCATTGCTAAAGTTATTGGAGGTGGAGAAGGCGCCGTCGCTCTCATACACCGTGCCGCAGCTTTCGGGGGTTTCTGGCAGGGGGTAGGCTGAATGATGCCCTCCCCCGCTCCTCGCCTCGGAGCCCATGGTGTTGGATAAAATAAACTCCAAGTCTACAAAATTCCCCCAAGTCGTCCTCTTCCTTTTTGATAGTAGTGGTTTCAAGGGAGTGGATGGCGGCGATGTTGACGGGTCTTATCTGATAGCCACACTTGGAGATAGGCTCGTCAACTTTCCACCTCTGTTAATACAAAAACAACGAAACAAAAAATAGTGAGTCCAAATGAAGGTAGCAACTGTGTTCTCCCACCACCGCGTCCTTCAACTCCACCACTCCCCCATCCCCTCCCCAAAAAAAGTGTCCTCTCCACTTGCCATTCCTGAACGAACATCCGCAAATGCGATCATTTCATGCAAATGATTCCCCAAACGGCCAAACCAGTTTGGAGTTCTTCAAAGACTCGTTTATTTATTTGTACAATTCACAGGAGTGGAAATAAATGACTGTCTGAGTTCACCCGATTCACGCTCTCGATGTAAGTTGATCGACAGCATTCCTTTTGCCGAGTTCATTCGGATTAAAAGTTGGGAAGCTAAACTATATTGTGTGCTCTTAACTTCGTGAGTGATCTTTAGGAACGACCACGGCACGGCAGATATTTTGTTTTATTTGTCTCCAAATCGGCGACCATTCTTCTTTTCTAGGTGCGATTTAAGAATATGCCTAATTCTTTTTGGATGTTTCACAAGTGCTGACAGTGAAAAATGCTGATGACACCTTTACATTGCCGACTGCGGGATAATTGAAACGTTTGCACGCAACTCTGCTAAATATTAAACCACAATTGGAAGTTAAAGACGGAATGAGAGTGCCACAGGCAACACTGATTGCAAAATGCATACCTGCAATGATTTACATGAATACTATAAAAAATAACTCAAAACGGAGTCGTTAGCTTCTCCGTGACTTTATATAAAAGTAGTTATGTTTAAGCCAGGACTAAGTATAACTAGCCAGGTGAACATGTCGCGGAATATGCCTGAATAGAATACAATGAAATGTATTTTATTTTGCCTACTGCTATACAACCAGCAAGTTGTTTCTACGGAGCAACGCACAAGTTTAAAATGACTTGTTACATTTCAGTTAATTAACCCACACAAATTTGTCACATGAATAGAAATGTTGATCTCTCTCTCTCACACACTCACACACAACGCGAACATACACGCAACGAACACAAGTTTTGTAAACTACGTTGATCATCTCGTTTTGTTTTTGCACCAATGTTTCATGACTGGCAAAAGTAGCAATGGAAGGAAGCATGGTCCTCTGCCAGTGCCATCGCTGCTTCTTCACTGCGGAATGCCTTCGCAACAAGATACAACGTAGAAAGCAACTAGATTCTTGCACTTTAAATCCAGTTGTAAGCCGTCTTTGGACAGGGAGTGTATGAGAGGCTTCTGTCAAAGTATTCAGTTCAAGAGTGTTTCACCAACTCTGGGAATGGGGCATGTTAACACTCTTCCTGTCGTTTCATTGGCTGTGAAGTCAATCAATATAAGTAAGTGTGGTGACTTGTTAATAAGAAAGCATCAAATCCCGTAAGGCCAGCTTCCTTTCCCCACCCCCTCCAAGAGAGAGAAAAAAAAAGCTTCACATTTGCCTTCGGAACTGTAATTGGCGAAGCGCAGCTTCATGAATATGAAGGGTTGAAGTCGAAGGGGAGAGGCCTTGGAGGGATTGGTTGCTTCCTTCCCTTCTGACTGTCATGAGTACAGAAGTAGTTGTTAGAAAGTTCTAGCTTTGTCCGATGGTGTCGCTAATGTCACAAAAAGAGAAACAAGACAATGATAGTGACGTGATCTAAATTTAGTGTTGGTATAAAAAGGGGCTTCGAGGGGGGAAGCGGAGAGCGAGTCCACCCTCAAGCGCGGTTGCCTTATGTCCGCAGAAGCTGTTGCTACGGGTAGACGCTCGCAATCACCGTCAAAGTTCACTTAAAGAGTCCGAGTCTGTGAGACGCACAGGTGACGTTCCAGAAACTTTACACGACATTCCTTCAAACTGTTGTGTGTGCAGATTGAAATGTACACCTTCACAAACCAGATTTGTCTTAACTGAGCCAAAGCGTCTGTATGCAAATAGATAGAAATACTATTTTCATTTAACCCAAAGCATTGGGTTAGATTTAAGATAGTATTCGGTTACTTTTGTACCCGCTTCCTAATCCGGGCTCAGAAAAAACAAACGAAACCCTTATTTACCAACGCTGCAATTGGAATGTTTGTATCAGCTACAATAATATTTACCTCAGTATATCGAACGTTCTTAGAGCTGTAGTTTTTGTTATCAGGCTGATTCCAATATGGCCTTACAAGACATACCCATGGCAGCGTACAATTTATGCAGCATACACACTCATCTGTGTAGGAAGGAACTGGAAGGAGCAGATGCTGATTTACACCGAAGATAGACACACAATGCTAGAGTAACTCAGCGGGACAGGCAGCATTTCTGAGAGAATGAATGGGTGACGTTTCGGGTCGAGACCCTTCTTCAGACTCAACACACTCATCTCTCGGTCGCACATTCATTGAGGGTTAGGTTTTTCCTTGGGTCACAATGCACAAAGCTGACAAACCCATACCAGATGGTTGAATTGGATAACTTATTTTGTCTTTTGTTTTGCTTCTTGGTATTTGTTCAACGGTCTTAATATTCAAACGAAATAATAGCTAATGGTTGCAATGAAATTATTACATGAGCTAAATGGGGGAAAACAACTGCTGGAGGGAGATTTTGATCCGGAGTGGTATTGCGCTATTTCTTTTGGATATTAATGGTGGGATCCTTCTTAAAATAAGCAACAAAGGGAGACAACTAATATTGACAAGATTGTGTAGGAAGGAACTGCAGATGCTGGTTTACACCGATTGTACAAGAAGCGTTTCTTAGGTGAATAACGTTAGCTGTTAAAAATACATTTATTTTATTGTGAATTTGGCAAACTAAACAGGGCAGAGAAATACACCATGTCAGGATAAACTAAAGTAAAAATAAACGGACACCGAGCACAAGTAAATAAACAAACCTAGAGGACAAGAGGGAGATTAAATTATATCTCAATCGAGAACAGTGCATCTTGTAATGGTGGCAATCATGCAGCTAGCTAGATGGTGAAAGCAGGTTGAAAGATTAAAATTGCTTCTTGGAATTGGCAGACACCTTATGTGGAGAATAAAATGTATGATACATACATTAAATATTTTGATCCCAGGCAACTTTCTCCATGTTCCACTATTAAGGTTCAATAAGGAATGCTTGTAACGCTTTTACTTATAGTGGCTGTTTGTTCACAGTTTAATTTCAAATAATTGTAAGTAGTTAGCTCCGTTATCCAAGGGCCCAATTCCGATTTAATATTACAATCTTCCCTTCTCAATGCATGCTTTCGTTTTAGAGAGAAATCATATTTTGAAATAAAAGTTTGGTAAGTTTTGGGAATACTGTGAAATTAATAGGTGCGTGGGGAGTGAGTTTTCAAAGTACTGCCGCGAACTGACTGGCAAAGAACATATATACCCTCCACTATGCGTGCTTATGTCACATAACACCATTCAAGATTTCGTTTATTTTCACAGTCTTTTAAGATCCGATCTCATTAATTGTCTGAATAAGTGGCTGTTTTTCCCCTAAAATATGTAACTTGACATTTCCTCCCATACTGCAAATTGTCGCAAATTTGGTACGTGTTTATGATATCCTCAGAGTGTATTCACTCCGGTGAAGAGTTATTCCATTTCGTGCCACTTACGATCGGTGCACCGCATAGGAATAATATACGTTTTTTTTTACTGAGAGGTTTTAAAATCTGACACTTTAGAAGCAAATCGGAACAGTTTCCCCCACGAGCCAGAAGCTAAGGCGAACCTGACGAGCCAGCAACGCGCCTAACTAAATGAAAGGCATAAGTACCTATTTCAGAAACAAATTCTAATTAACGTTTTTCAATAGATTCAACGCGACACTGACATGTTTCAAGCTAACTAACGTGAAATTATGCATGTTGCTGGAATTTAGTGCGCTAATAATTTTGACCCACATTCAAGAAATTCAATAGGAATCTGCAATCTAATATCAAATGAAATATTTTATGTTTAAAAAAAACACATTATTCAACGAGGAATGGGGTGAAAATCCCACCATTTTGTCCCCGGTCAATAAAGAGTAAGAATTCAACATGACACAAAAGCTTCGACACGCAAACGTTTTGGACGTGGGACTGAATGCACTGGGCAGACTGAGCGCACACACAAACATATCCTCCTCAACCACATGCACGTATCTGTTCATTCCCACGAGTGCTTTATGTATATAACGTGGTGCTGGAAGAATGGAAAGACTGATAACTGGCCTTGACAGTTCGAGGGTGGGGTGGAGTGTGATGGGGTCTTATTAACTAAACTGGGATATTAATTACCCCAATACCATAGACTACATAATTCAGGAAATAGCAATCATTTACCATCTATCAATCCAGTCTGAAGAAGGGTCTCGACCCGAAACGACTCCTTATCTCTTCGCTCCTTGATGGCTGCTGCTCCGGGTGTTTCTCCAGCCTATTGTGAACCTACACTTTAAATGTTGTAGTGTAAACGAAGCGGGACACCTTCCAATTATATTAAATATATTTTTCCCCCTTTTGAATAGTTAGAACCACGATACTATAACTTATAATATATTATTAAACCTGATCTGCTTCGGGGTGTGAGATCAGTTCTATTTTGTGCGGATTCAAATAAAAGAATTGGACTCGTAACCTCGAGGTAATTCTTCCTTTTTTTCTCATTGTCTGTTTCCTCAGAAAAGAAACCCAAAAAATCGTATCAGGGCAAGAGTATCAAGATTAGAGAGTCGGGTGGAATTAGATCGCGATCGTGGAAATATACAGGACTTTAAGAGAAACAAACGGCCGATAGCAAAAGTAAAGCGTTTTCTGAATCCCGTGGTTGTGCAATGCCTGCTAAATATCAAAATTATCTATTTTTTCGGACGAGGGAAAGCTTGTAGATTTTTCTGATGCATAACATTCAATATCGCGAGGTGTAATATGGTAATATAACGAAAGTTGACCATAACGGGAAATTATAAAAGTCTGTTAACAATATTTTCGAGAAGATTATAACTTTCTGGACGGAGAATATGATACAAGGAATATGATTACATAGGCTTGTTCGTACAAATGTTTTAGTGGAGATTATACGCGAATCCACCAGTACGCGTTTGTTTTTCTATTCATATCATTGCTTTTCATCAGAGAGAGGCTTTGTTCTCTTGATTGCAATTTTTCGCCTTGCTGATGTATAATTTTTAAATGGGGACCGGTTGTACTGTAAAACGAAGAGGGGGTTTAGCTTGTAAATGGTAATATCACCCACTTTGGAACAAATAGTATTTATTTGCAATATCTGTCCTGAAAAATCAACGGGGATTAATAAATATATCATTTGTTTGCAGAACTTTTGGATGTCCTTGGCAAAGCGCTTTATTTGTACTTGTGGCCTGAGGTGCTGACGCCGAGGAAAGCAAATTCGCTTTAATGAATTGTGAGAGGGTAAATCAGCGCCGGGCTCCAAGTCTGTGTTGTGGTTCGGAGTTCCTCGCTCTTCTCTTCTCTTTATTATAACCCTGTTATTTATTAACCTAGCCACTCAAATCATAATCAGAATGCAGCATTGTTTCTCATCGGGACACAGGAAGGAAATGGGAACATTTGCGAGGTTCCTAAGGAGTGGACTACGGCGTGTGACAGAGACAGTGGCAGAACGAGGAAAAAGTTTAGCCCAACCTCAGCTTTGAACTTCACTGGTCATATAATAAAACAGAATCCTAAGAGCAGTAGTGCGAATACAATCGGTACGGTTTCAAGTGGGACACTGCTCAGGTACAACAGCGATTACAAATTAAATTGCAGAATGCGTTTAAATTCAATCTATGTCACAAAAACATAACACGAGATCCGAAAATGTGTAAAACTGTGTAAGAGGGTTTTATGAGATTGTTAATGGGGTCAATAGCGTATTGGTTGTGGATTGGAGATAGGCAGGTCAAATCAAAGTGCTGACATGGCAAATCTTTTTCCCATCCGCTGCTCTTGAATGTTAATACGACAGTGAAGAAAGTGGCATTCTCTCTGGAACTTCATTTCGTGCAGCTTTGAGTATTCAGCCCAGAGCAGCCATCATTGAGTTACACTGTCTGTCCTTTGGGTTATCGTACCTTGCTTTGCATGATCACCACTCATTGCAGACTGTTGTGTTCCTTCATGTAGGGCAACTCTGCAAATTTCTCAAAGCAATTGGGAATAGGACTTAAATATTTGCTGCCCCAATAGCCATGTCCGAATAGGATTTCTTCTCTAGAAATTACACGTGTAAATGCTGTGCCTTAATTATAATTCAACAAAAATGTCGTATATGTATTTTTGAGGCTATGTTATAGCTAAATAAATTAAACTGTTTTCAAAGAGTTGCATTGACTCACGTCTTGTTGACCTGCTAAAAATCAATTGCCTACCTACTTTGGCCAAAGGTGGGGAAATTTGGGGACAACTTAATATATTTAAATTTGTGAGACCTACAAATAGTTTGAGCTTGCATTTACTAAAATTAATGGATCTGGACCATCTATTACGAATTCAATAATAATGAGAAATAGAATTGGCTAAGAATCATAAGAATAGTTTTTAGTCACCAAGTACCTTAAAGCTTGCATTATTCTGCATTAGCTGAGGCAGGTGAAGAGAGCTCCATATTCACAGGTGCGAGGAAACAGCTGTTCATGGTGATACTCAGATATGTTGGCGGCTGAAGTCTCAGCTCAGAGTAGTGGCGTAGGATGTTACGACTATGAGTAGCCTTGTTCAACCATGGATGGAATCTAGGGCACAAAATAAAATCCATGGAAATAGAATGGAGGTTTTGCAGGGGTTGGAGGGTAATAATAATGAAATTGATTTACCAATGCCCTGCTTGGGAAAGATGATTTTCCTAACAGAATGCTAGTGTTTTGGCAAACACATGATCAACCAGGTGTATGGATGGAGAGATAAAATGACAGCAGGATGAGCTGTGGAGTTACAGCTCTAAAAGAAGCAGATCATCACCACTCTGGCCACACCTCTCACTTCACTCCTGCCTTGGGAAGACAATGTAGGAGCATGTCGGAAACATTAAGCTGTAATGTCCAGGAGGAATCGGGAACATTTTCTTCCCTCAGCCATCTTACTATAAACAATACATCCGCCAAATATGCTCTATGTATAATATAAACATATATATATATATTATTATATATATATATATATATATATATTATGATATAGTATTGATATTGTTATATATATATGTGTGTGTGTGTGTGTGTGTGTTGTGTGTGTATATACATATATAATAAATATTTATATACACACACAAGTATAATATAATATATATATATATAACTACATATATAAATATATATAATACCACACACACACACAACTTTTTTTCATTTCTTAATATT
Organism: Okamejei kenojei; assembly: GCA_035221665.1. Taxonomy (NCBI): domain Eukaryota; kingdom Metazoa; phylum Chordata; class Chondrichthyes; order Rajiformes; family Rajidae; genus Okamejei; species Okamejei kenojei. The sequence continues at coordinate 54,944,554 of CM069140.1, read as the reverse complement.
GCTTATAGGGTATATTATTGTCCACATTCTGATTGTGTTGCTGCAAGTAAGAATTTAATTATTATGTCTGACCTATGACATAAAGCACACTTGCCTCTTCTTCTTTCAATCCGGAACATCAGCAGATGAGAACAGGAGTGCACACTTCTGAGTCTTGATTTTATTTGGGTTATATAAGGATGAAAATTAAATGATGTCAGTTCCATTTATTTTGGGTACAAAGAAAAACTGGAGAGGGATGGGATGGGTGAGGCAACTAGCTCAAGAAGGTTTGTGAGAAAATAACAATAGAAAACCAATATTGTCCAATGAGGCAATATTATTTCTTCATGTTTGTTTTAGCTATAATCCAGGTATTTACTAAATTAACTATTGAGATAGCTATCATTTATATATCCAATGTTCAATCCATCATTATTAATTGAACGAAGAGCATGAAAATACACGTAGTTTTTCTTCCTTTCTTGTTGATCCCAGGAAAGCGAAGTTTAATGAACGAATTATATGGCAATGGAATAGTAATAGTAAGATGTTTGTTTGTGGAGGCAGACCTACACAAAGCAGAATCAGCTATCATTTCCATCAGTCTCCAGCCTTGCAAACACATTAAAGCAGCTCACGTTTAACAGCCTGATAACCAGCAAACATTAGTAACATCAAATGAAAATATCTAAGGATTTCGTATGAATGATGTGTAAGACTTTAAAACTTATTTTTGTAAACATAAAAAAAACACACCACCAGTATTAATATAGACGAAAAAATTACAGGGCACTCTAATGAACATTAAAAACATTAACAAACATTTGATCTTAAATCGTCAATTTGTTTCTGAAAAGTTAAATGCATAATTGAATAAAACAAAATGAAAGATCTAACTGATACAGTTAATCCGAAACTCGGATTTGAACTGATATTTCCCTCTATTAGATCAACTCGCAGTATATCTTGTTTCTTTCCTGTATTGTAGTTTGAATATGCAGACAAATTAGTTTCTTGATGGTTTCACTTCTCCTTGTCCCATGTTTTCCCCTTCACCAACACTTATGCCGCACAGATCCACACACCTATACACACACTTTAACACTATACATCTCGCTTTCCTTTGATGGAGACAAATCAGTATCGCACATACTTGTAGAAACAGAAACTATTTGCTACTATTCCTTTGTGAAGCATTAGTTTCTTGATTTCTGTGTTCATTCTGTAACTGCGAGCTTAACTTTCCTATAACAAGTGGGGCCATCATTAGCTGCTTTATGGTAGTCAAATTGGTAGGAAAACCAACAAGTGACAAAGAAGCACCTGTTTAACGTTCCTTTCAAGCGAAACTCATGAAGACCTAATTTACATGGAAGTGCAATGCACATGGGAAACGCACACTGGAAGATTGGATAACATTTAAAGAGGCAAAACGTTGGGAAGCTGCAATCCAATAGTTTTCAAATGTTTTCCAGAGAGGAGGGCTAGGTCAAGCTATTCCCATCTTCCTCCATAAAACACCGCCCATTCTGCATGCATAAAGACCTCAGCATTTGAGTGTGTTCACATATACTCATAAAACCTGGTCAATTCTTCGAGCCATGTAACTAGATATTCCAAGTCCATGCAGCGAGTTCAGAATGGAGGTTGTATATCAGGAATGAAACTCTAATATAATTAGATGCAGTCCCAAATGATATATCAATGGCCAATACAAATAATCCCAAAATTTGTGGATTGTCATCTTTTAAAAAAAAGTAGCTTTTAGAAAATCTTTGACAACCAATTTGCTAGCTATGTGTAATTTTATTATGTGTTTTTGCTTTTTTGCTTTTATGTTTGTATTGGAATTTTGTTTGATGTGCTTAAACATACGACATATGCTCCCTATATCTATGTCATGCTTAAAGAGGGACAGTCAATATTGATATTTGTTTGATCTCATATATATGAATGTACATACATTTTGCAAAATAAACGACTAAAACCATTGCAACAATATTTTAGTTTTCATTTATGTAATTTATGTCATTCAGTCAATAATCTTCTCGTTTCTTCAGGTCACGTTCCCCGGGATGTAGACCAGGTATTTTGTGTTTTAGAATCATTGATTAAAAAAAATTTGGGGGTAGTTAAGTACTTATTGCTCAGTCAAATAATGTTTCTTCAGGAATATTTTGTAGATAATTGATTAATCAAGCTTCTTGCATTAATCTCATAACCTACAAAAATACTGGAACTCATTAAGTGAGAACTGAATGTAAGAGATTAAACAGTGTGGAAATATGTTTTTTTGCTAAATTTTAGATTAGAAATATCATACAGAATGACTGATTCCTGGAAATTGTTTCTGAATATACGCCTTGCATTAATACTGATAATGTGCATACTTTGACAATCCAAGTTGAAGGCACACGATAGAAATACCCAAATAATTTTTTTAAAGTTCAAATGTCGATCAAAATGGAAATGAAAAGGACATTCATCCACAAACATCAATGATGCAAAAAAAAAAGCTGCCAATTTGCAGTTCATTGTCAATATTGTGTAAGTAAAGACTAATGTCAGAGATGAAGAATTACATCAAGATTAAGCATGCAATAGACATCAGTCAAATATGATGATATAAACATCAAACCATAGATTGCAGACCCGAGTGTTAAAGAAGGAACTGCAGATGCTGGAAAATCGAGGGTACACAAAAAGCTGGAGAAGCTTAGATACTGCTGCAGCGGGTGCAGCAGTATCTAAGCAGCGAAGGAGATAGGCAACGTTTAGGGCCGAAACCCTTCTTCAGACTGATAGGAGGTTGGGAGGGGGGGGGGGGGGGGGGGGGGGGGGGGGGGGGTGGGGGGGGGGGGGGGGGGGTGGGGGGGGTGGGGGGGGTTGGGGGGGGGGGGGGGGGGGGGGGGGGGGGGGGGGGGGGGGGGGGGGGGGGGGGGGGGGGGGTAGGGGGGGGGGTGGGGGGGGGGGGTAGGGCAGGGAGAAGAAAAGAAAAAGGAGGAGGAGGAGCCCAAGGGCTGAGGGAGAGGTGTGAAGGGGAGGAGACAGCAAGGGATAACACAATTGAGAAAATTCAATGTTCAAGCCAAGAGGATGCAGACACCCCAAGAGGAATATGAGGTGCTGTTCCTCCAATTTGCGGTGTTGCTCACTTGGCCGTGGAGAAGGCCCAGGACAGAGAGGTCGGATATGGAATGGGAGGGGGAGTTGAAGTGCTGAGCCACCGGGAGGTCGGGTTGGTTATTGCGGACCGAGCACAGGTGTTCGGCGAAACGATCGCCAAGCCTCCGCTTGGTCTCACTGATATAGATCAGCTGGCATCTAGAGCAGCGGATGCAGTAGATGAGGCTGGAGGAGATGCAGGTGAACCTCTGTCAGACCTGGAAGGATTGCTTGGGTCCCTGAAAGGAGTGGAGGGGGAGGTAAAGGGACAAGTGTAGCATCTCTTGCGGTTGAAAGGGAAAGTGCCCAGGGAAGGGGTGGAGCGGGAGGGAAGGGAAGAATTGACAAGGAAGTTGCGGAGGGAGCGGTCTTTGCGGAAGGCAGATGGGGGGGAGATGGGAAGATGTGGCGAGTGGTGGGGTCACGTTGGAGGTGGCGAAACTGGCGGAGGACTGTGTGTTGTATGGGGTGAAAGGTGAGGACCAGGGGGACTCTGCCCTTGTTGCGAGTGGGGGAATGGGGAGAGAGGGCAGTGTTGCGAGGTATGGAGGAGACCCTGGTGCGAGCCTCATCTATAGTGGGGGAGGGGAATCCCCGTTCTCTGAAGAACGAGGACGTTTGTGATGACCTGGTGTGGAACACCTCATCCTGGGAGCAGATGCGGCGTAGACGGAGGAATTGGGAATAGGGGATGGAGTCTTTACAGGAAGCAGGGTGGGAGGAAGAGTAGTCCAGGTAGCCGTGGGAGTCAGTGGGTTTGTAGTGGATGTCGGTCAGGAGTGTATCCCCTGCAATGGAGATGGTGAGGTCAAGGAATGGTAGGGAAGTGTCGGAAATGGTCCAGGTGTATTTGAGTGCCGGATGGAAGTTGGTGGTGAAACGGATGAAGTCAGTCAGTTGTGTGTGGGTGCAGGATGGTGACACCAAAGCAGTCGTCGATGTAGACGATTGCAGACCCGAAGTATTTGCTGAAGATGTTATTGCTGATAAATGCTGTTTGTTATGTGCCCTGGTCATCCTGTGGCAAATTGGTCATAATTTCTTGGAAGATGACGGTCCATTTATTGTGTGCAATATTATTAGTGTAATTAAGAATACACAGCAGTTTCTGGGATGGAAGAGACATATCATAAGTTGTGAATCTCTACCATTTGCAGACCATTTTACATCACAGTGGTGCTGCAGTGGAGCTGCAGCATCACAGCGCTAGAGACCCTGGTTCGATCCTGACTACAGTTGCTGTCTGTATGGAGTTTGTACGGTTTTCCCTTTGACCATGTGGATTTTCTCTGGGTCCTTTTGTTTCCTCCCATATTCCAAAGAAGTGCACGTTTGTAGAAAATTGGCCTTTGTAAATTTCCCCCATGTGTTGGATGTGAAAGTGGGATAAGTGTGTGGGTGATCAATGGTCAGAGTGGACTCGGTGGGCCGAAGGGGTTGTTTCAATGCTGTATCTGTAAACAATACTAAGCTATTTATAAATGTGGGTTATCCACTTTGGTGGCAAAAACAGGAAAGCAGACTATTATTTAATGGTGGCCGAATTAGGAAAGGGGGAGATGCAGCGAGACCTGGGTGTCATGGTACACCAGTCATTGAAAAGTAGGCATGCAGGTGCAGCAGGCAGTGAAAAAAGCGAATGGTATGTTAGCTTTCATAGCAAAAGGATTTGTAGTACAGGAGCAGGGAGGTTCTAACTTCAGTTGTACAGGGTCTTGGTGAGACTTGGTGCAGACCTCACACCTGGAGTGTATTGCGTGCATTTTGGTCTCCAAATCTGAGGAAGGACATTATTGCCATAGAGGGAGTGCAGAGAAGGTTCACCAGACTGATTCCTGGGATGTCAGGACTGTTTATGATGAAAGACTGGATAGACTCGGTTTATACTCTCTGGAATTTTAGGAGATTAAGAGGGGATCTTATAGAAACTTACAAAATTCTTAAGGGGTTTTGGACAGGCTAGATGCAGGAAGATTGTTCCCGATGTTGGGGAAGTCCAGGACAAGGGGTCACAGCTTAAGGATAAGGGGGAAATCCTTTAAGACCGAGATGAGAAGACTTTCTTCACACAGAGAGTGGTGAGTCTCTGGAACTCTCTGCCACAGAGGGTAGTTGAGGCAGTTCATTGCTATATTTAAGAGTGAGTTGGATGTGGGCCCTTGTGGCTAAGGGGATAGAGGGTATGGAGAGAAGGCAGGTACGGGATACTGAGTTGGATGATCAGCCATGATCATATTGAAATGGCGGTGCAGGCTCGAAGGGCTGAATGGCCTACTCCTGCACCTAATTTCTATGTTTCTATGCTAAACTAAACTAAACTAAACTAATGAAGGTTTTTAGAAAATATCTTCATAGAACCTTTGTTGTTAACCGCCTGAATAATTTCAACAAATGACTGTATTGTGGACTACATGGCAGCAACAACAACCATCACATTCATATAAAATCATAAAAAGACTCAAACAAATCAGGTCAGATTGTTGGAATAACAATCATATGGACCACTGATGTAAATTAACCTTTTCCATGATGTCAAGGAACCTTTTCCATCATATGTCTACCCAGCCCTCTGGTACCACCTCTCAGTCTGAAGGCTACTATTCTCACACAAATAATAACTTTATTCACACTTCAAGGAATTAATTACAGTTAACATGATCTAGTAGTAAAGTGTCAAGAAAGTAACTATCTATTTGAGTTTTGTCAAGTATTATTTCAGATTTGTGGATGCTTTTCTTGGTAGCAAGTTGCTTGGCTTGACTATAGATGAAGCACAAGAAAGTCAAAACGTACACTATACAGACTTTCATCCATAGATTTGTGCAAGCATTCTCTGAAAGTTCATTTGGGACTCGAAGATTAGAGAATTGCACAAACCGTACAAGCAAGTTAATAAAGGTTTAAGTTTAAAGTGACACATATTTAAACTGCTGTGGAGAAAATAAATATTTCTTTAGTCTGCTGCATTCTTGACTTTTCCAGGTAAATGGGAAGATACAGTTTTGCAGCCAACGTAGGCTAGCATGTCAGGACGAAAGAGGAGGAAATAGGGAAAAATAAGGAAGGCAAGGTGGAAAGGAAATAAAGAAGGGGTGGCATGGTGGTGCAACGATAGAGTTGCTGCTTTACAGCACTTACAGCATCGGAGATCTGGTTCGATCCCAACTACGGGTGCTGTCTGTACGGAGTTTGTACCTGCGTGGGTTTACTCTGAGATCTTCGGTTTCCTCCCACAATCCAAAGACGTACAGGTTATGTAGGTTAATTGGCTTGGTATAAGTGTAAATTGTTACAAGTGTGCGTAGGATAGTGCTAATGTACGGGGATCGCTGGTCGGTGCGGACTTGTTTGGCCGAAGAGCCTATTTCCGCGCTGTCTCTCTAAAACTAAAACTAAAGCCTGGAATGAGGAAACCAATTGCTTGACCATATACCATCTGCTATATTATGGATTCTATCCAGTCCATTTAATTTCCTAAAGGAGGATTTTGCAAAGTTCCTGCCTTCCCTCTGAAGGGAAATTAAAACTGACGTCTCAAAATCTATCAAACCTACATCCTGTATTACACGCCCCAGAGCAGGTGCTTTCCCTGATGATCATTTCTATAGTCCCAGAGCCAGCTCATCATTTCTACATATCATTCAATGATCAATTTTGGCGGTTACTTAACAATCTTTCTGGTTTTGCTTACTCCATCTGTTGTTTGTAAGCAACTCAATATCATATCAATGTTCAGTAGGCTAATGCAAATATTAGGAGAACAATTCTCTGTGTGTTTAGTGCAAAGGTATGTTCTCTATAACAACGTCCTCCTTGACTCTGTTTTGCTGCACGCTATGCACAATCCTTTACCCAGCATTGATACTGGAAATCATGTACAAAAACGTCTAACCTAAAATATGCTGTAAGTAACTAAATTAATTATTGTTCTTTTAATCTCTGGAACAAATCAACTGGACAGAAACCTGCAGATGGTGTGTAACCAAGGTCAAGATTTAGGAAATTCAAGGGTCAAGAGTGTTTAATTGTCATTTGTACTGAAACGAACAACAAGATTCATACTTGTAGCAGTATAACAGGTCTGCAAACACAATACTTGCTAGATCAGATAATAAAACAAAAATCAACAAATTAAAAAGCCCTTTATCAGTGCAAGACAAAACAAAACCCAATGTCCCTAATGCAACCAAGACAGTTCTTAGTTCAAAGTTTAGTTGGTGTTTGTAGTGTTCAATAGCCTTCATAGGTTCATACAGTAAGGTGAGTAGTTCTAGGTGCAGAATTAGGCCATTCGGCCCATCAAGTCTACTCCGACATTCAATCATAGCTGATCTATCTTCCCCTCTCAACCCCATTCACCTGCCTTCTCCCCATAACCCCTGACATCCTTACTAATCAAGAATCTGTCAGTCTCTGCCTTAAAACATCCATTGACATGGCCCTCACAGCCATCTGTGGAAATGAATTCCATAGATTCACCACCCTCTGACCAAAGAAATTCCTCCTCATCTCCTTTCTAAAGATAAGTCCTTTCATTCTGATGCTATGGTCCCTGGACCCAGACTCTCCCACTAGTGGGAACACCCTAGGTCTGTTTGTCTGTCTCTTTTCCTTCTTTGTCTTATCGTTCATGTTAGATGTATGTAATAGTCTATTTTTAGTTGCGTATTATGTGGGGGGTGGGAACTTTTTTTTAATCTCTTTCTTCAACAGAGATGCAACGTTTTTGCCATGGCCTATCTCCATTCACGCTGCAGCCTAACATCGAGGAGTTGGGTGACCTCCATCTGGGATTGACCTGGAGGGCTCCAGTCGCAGAGCCTGTGGACTCGCTGAGCTGGCTGACTTTCGGAGGCTGTGGTGACACTGCGATTGCGGCTGTGACTCGACTTTCGGAGGTTTCGGAGGCTTTGGCCGTGGGCCCTGTGGTCTATAACATTGGGAGCTCGCAGGTCCCTGAGTAGCGACTGACATTTCGGGAGCTCCAGCCACAGCAGCTTCGTCCTCCCCGAATTGCAAAGATTGAGTCGGCCCGCTTGCAAGACCTTTCATCGCCTCGCGGGATCTTCTTTCGCCCTGGTGGGCGCTTCAATATAGGGAGCCTTGATCGTCTTGACGCAGCAGTTTGACTGCATGACCACGGGTGAAGAAGCAAGGAAGAGATAATACTTTTTTATCTTCCATCACAGTGAGGAGGTGCCTGGAGGTGAGTCACTGTGATGGATGTTTATGTTAAATTTATGTAATTGTGTGTTTTGTTTGCTTTTTATTGTTATGACTGTAAGGTAACGACATTTCGTTCAAATTTTCTTTTGAATGACAAATAAATTCAATTCAATTCAAGAAACCATTGCTGAACCTGGAGATCACAGTTTTCAACTGAAATATACTTGCTCATTAGATATCCATTTTCAGGTTGCAGCCATGTCACATTTTCGAGGAGGGGAATAATCATTTAATTGGTCAGAAATTATCAGGTCAGGTGCTGCAGATAAATGCCATCCCACTCGAATCTAGCACAGAATCTTATGCTTGGAAAGAACAATATGGTGATACATTAATGACAATTGTTTGGCGCTGGTTTTTCATTATCTATTGTATGTGGTGGAAGGCGCTTGGCCAGATATTGTGACTCAAAATACTTGTGGTATGAGCATATGCACACTCCCAATCAGGACAACCACAACAAAAATGTTTGTTTGTATAATGTCTTTGGTGTAAGAAAGCTTCCCACTGCCACTCCCCGGTTCTCACGAGGAAGAAAGAAAGATTAGATTGTGGTCTAAAATTATGAAGGAAAGTTATGAGCATCATTAAGGGGTAGATTCTTGAAGGTTTAAGACAGAGAATTTACAGAGCTGGGCTCAACTGAGTGAAAGGTAGAATTGGTAGAATTAAGGCAGAAGGGAATAATAAGGTTCAGGAGCCACATAGAATGAGAGCTATGTTGTTGCGTGAAGAAGGCCACACAATAAAAAAGAGACCCAATTCAAGGATCAAGATTTTACATTTTAGGCTTTGGCAACTGTTTGGCATTGAGGGCAGCAGTGGTGGATATTTGATGTGGAATTGTAAGTGGCTTGTAGATCTTTGAGGTAGATTGGGAGACCAAGTTGGGCAACTTTAAAGTTATCTATCTATCTATCTATCTATCTATCTATCTATCTATCTATCTATCTATCTATCTATCTGTCTGTCTGTCTGTCTGTCTGTCTGTCTGTCTGTCTGTCTGTCTGTCTGTCTGTCTGTCTGTCTGTCTGTCCGTCTGTCCGTCTGTCTGTCTAACTACCTACCCTCTTCCCTATACATAACTAAAACTCTGATCTTGTGCTCTTCCGGTTTGCGTGGTTTTTCTATTTGTGCAAAAACAGTACACGAAAATGTATTTGGAAAAAATAAGATTTGTCTTAATTGACAAACCAGAACTATTTTTAAAAATATAGTCTCCATTTATTTTTATTTTTTTAAAGTAAATTGGTTTAACACAAAATTAAAGTCACAACTTGAGTTTAGGGTTGGATGAACAACTATACTCAACATCTCCCGGATCTATCTCCACAATCTTTATATTTGTAATCTCCTTTCTCTCTTGCTTTTCTTTCCCTTCTATTAGTTTACAGTTTCTCTTATCTCTTTCTTTCTCTATTTCTTTTCTTTAAAAAAAACGTTAAAAATTGAAGCTATGTAAGAACTCTGTAACCAGTTTGTCGTTTATTATCATTTGTACATATGTTTTTAATTAAAAAAATGTAAAAAACACACAAAAAAAAACAGTACACGATAGCACTACCTTTGTTCGCCACCTTACTCACCATTCTCCTGTGCTGCACATGCGACAAGGTTTGTTCCGATCTATGGTATATTTTAAAAGTTATTAAGGTTTAAAAGTCTTTAAAAATGTGCATGTGCAGATTGGCCTCCTCTCCTGTCAACGCCACGGCCGGGATGGCGATGCCCTTTCCTGCACCGCGGCCTCTCCCACCTAACTCACAAACTCCTCTCTCCCCTCCTCACAGTAATGTGCCTACCGTCTCCCCCACCACCAGCGGCGGCGCGGGGGGTTCAGTGGAGGCACTTGTCCCTTCGCTCTCCATCACTCACCCCTCTCCCCCGCCCGCCCTCTGCGGCAACGATGGTCCCGTCTACCCATCCCCCGGGTGAACGGCTGCGACCGTCCGTCATCTCCGCTGTCCCCGCCATTGCGGTAGCTCGTTCTCTTCTCCACCAGCTCGCCGAAACTCGTGGTGCCCACCGTGACGAACACCGACTCCATCCCCCTCCCGCGGGCTGACCTGCCCCGGGGCGGCAGCGAGCAAGCAGGCAGGTAGGCGGGGACGGGCCGAGCGGCAGCAGCGGGCGCGCAGGGGAATGACGGGCTGAGCGGCAGCAGCAGGCGGTCGGCTGGACGGGGAGCTGCGGCTGAGCTGGAGTGGGCAGAGGGAAGGAGGGAGAGTTGGGTTGCAGGATGGATGAGCAGTTTGCACGGACTTTGAGTAACTCGCACACACACACAAACGATGCAAACTGGTCCAATCGTCAAGTCAATGGGATCTAAACCACAGCTAACAATGAATGACCTGTGGAGGAAGGAACTGTGGATACGGCTTTTTATGGATGGAGAGAGAGAGGTAGTGACTGAGGGTAGGGGAAAGGAGAGGAAGGGAGAGGTGAGGGAGGGATTGGGGGAGGGAGGAGGAGAGGGGAAAGATCATGGGGAGGTGAAGAGGCTGAGTGGGGTATTGAGTGAGAGGAGGGGGGTAGTGAGGGAGAGGGGGAAAGTGGGGGAGGTGAGGAGACAGAGTGGGGGAGGAGGGGGAATAGAGGGAGAGGAGGGGGAGTGGGGTAGGTAGGGAGTGGGGAATAGAGGGACAGGAGGGCAGTGGGGGAGGTCAGGAGGGATAGTGAGGGAATAGGAGAGGTGAGGAGTGGGGGATAGAGGGATATGAATGGGGTAGGGAGGGAAGAAGAGTTATGGAGGGAGGGAGGGAGAGGTGAGAGAGGGATTAGGGGAGAAGGAGAGGGGAAAGAAGAGGGAGGGTGAAGAGGAAGGGGTGGGAGTGCTGGGGGATGAGGGGAAATGAGCCATGTTGGGGGCTATGCATGAATGGTGGAATATTGTATTGTGGGAACGGGTTGCGTTGGGGGAATGGGTGAGTGGTAGAATATTGTGTTGGGGAGCTGACCTAACGGGTCTGCACTTAGTCTAGTTAAAATTAAAATGCAAAAGTTGTGAATGAAGCTTTCTGACACTATTTAGTAGAATAGAATATGGATATGTGTCATTCTACGGGAATGGAAGCAATGATCCTGGTTCTTTGATGTCAAGTGTTAATGTTTTGTCCTGAATATATATTGATCAGAGCTAGGGTCTGACTGGAAGTACTTACAGGGCAAAGAAGGTGTATGTCAAGTTGAAACCCAGAGCATGATATTTTTTTATTGTTGATATAAAATTATTAACGACTATTTATCTTGTCTGAAAAAAAATCCATTAGAAAGATATCTTTCTAACCTTTTGAGCAGGTTCACTTCAGGTGTCACAATGTTAAACTTACATGTGGAGTTTGCCACTTCTCTTTGGGGCCATGTGGATTTTCCCTGGTGGTTTGCTTTCCACCTACATTCCAAACGTACTAGTGGGTTCATTGAATACTGCAAATTATTGCTTAGACAATAATTATTGATGGGCATACGGGCAGGCGCCTTGGTTAAAACATTTTATCGGGATGCATCACAGCATGGTTTGGGAACTGCTCCATCCAAGACAGCAAGAAATTGCAGAGAATTGTGGACACAGTCCAGACAATCACGCAAACCAACCTCCCTTCCATTGACTCCATCTACACTTCAGAAGGGCAAAATCAGGGACGAGTCGACCCGAAACACTCCTCCTCATCTCCCTTCAGGCAAGAGGTAGAGAAGTGCAGACTTCAGATTCAGGGACTGCGGTGGCAGTTGATAGTGGTACTGATCTACCATCTACCTTATTGATGTCCATCGGACTATCTTTAATTGGATTTTTCTGGACTTGACCTTGAACTAAACATTATTCCCTTTACCCTGATTCTGCTTGATTGTGTATATTGTAACTGGATAGCACGCAAAAAAAAAGCTTTTCACTGTAACATAGTGCACGTGACAATAAACTGAATTTAACTCTAGTCTAGTTCAGAGGGATTTAAATAACCAAATTTGAAGAGAATTTCAGAGTAAATTCTAACTTCAGCTCTAAGAGATGAGAATTTCACAAGTTTTCAGGAACTCTCCCAGCCTTCAACTCCATAGATGTCAAAACCTACAATTATTGTGTTCTCTTTCCCAGATCACATCAGACAGCATATCATGTGACTGCCGATTAGTGTAGTAGATAGCTACAACAAAATAAATCACATCATGCTTTGAGCAATTAAACATATCAGACAAATCTCACCACATGCAGAAAGAGGAAATGTACTTTTTTTTTGTGGAGCTATGAACACAATTCACATATGCAAGTCTTCAGAATTGTAATAAACATATTTTTTGATCAAAGGAACTAACTATTCATTAAATCAATGAACCAAACTGGTCTGAGATCAAAGGTCTCTTTGAACATTAAGGGCAAACAATATTGACATTGTTATGGACATCATAATCTAATGGACATGCCGCATACTGTATTATTACTGATTGTGAGTTTGATGTAAAATCTAAGAATTTGGTTCAGAAAGCTTCCTATTGCTAAAATTAAAGTAAATTATTTCAAAAGTGTGTAACAGTGAGAATCTTTTTCATCTGAATGAAGATGCCTGATAATGGAGGTGACAGACATTCGGTGATTATGAGATACATTTACCACAACTAAAGAATGAAATATTACTTCTCAGTTTTTTGTTAAATGATTTGGAAGTTATACTATAAAGCTTGAATCCCATAACATTAAGAAACATAATTGGAAAATTGTAATATTGTTGGTTTAGCCCATGCAACTCTGACTGAACATGATTAGGCTTCACTGCTGTAAATTGATGCTCGACAATTTGTCGTTCTATTTTTGGCCAACATTCAAACTGTGTCAAAGATCTCGTCTCAAGTTTGATCTGATTTAATTTTGTTAAATACCGAATCATTCACATTATTAGAAAAAGACAAGTAGACTAAGACTCAACATGCATTTTGTAGGTGGTTGTCATTTTCATTAAACTACACCTAATATCTAATTCCCAGCTGGTGAGCCCTATACTGTATATTATTCTGCTTTTAATAACAGGTGTGGTTGTATAGAAAGTGCCAAAGCTAACAGACGTAGACAGGAAAACCCAACAGTTGAGGGATGGACTTAAAAAGTTCTAAGCAATATCTAATTGCAAAAAGATAAGAACAAGTATTTAACAATAACGTGATTACACGTGGACTATGGATGGTCAGGGGTCACGAGAGATGTGGTTGGGGGTGGGGGGCAGAATTGGTGTTGAGCCAAAATGTATATCAGCATCAAAAAAACCTTTGCCGATATGAGCCAAAACTAACAAAGTCCTGCTGCCCAGACAACACCCCTAACTAATTTGCAGGACAGCTGCCATATTGTATATCTGGTCATAGTATTTGAAAACAGTGTTTCCATTCAAGTGAAGACGACTGAATTAGCATTATCATAGTCCATGCCATCATTCAAGAAGGAAGACATTTAGGTCCAAGAGTAATTTCTGTCATTCACTAAGATATATGATGTAACTCTGCATATTCCCCTTCCCTTTGCTCTACCGAGCAAGTCTCACTCATCCAACAGAGCAATGTGAATCAAAGCAGCCGTAAAAGGAAATATCATGAAAGAAACATATTGTTTGTGCATTGAAAACGAACGCAGGGAAGCAACATTTGTTAACACAACAATTAGGGTACAAAAGCTGTAATGTTCTGCAAATCAAACGGAAATTATATTTCAAAGATAGATGCATCTTCAGCAACCTGCCTTAATGAAACATTGTTGAGCTCAACAATAACAACTCAGTCTGTGGCTAAAAATATGTGCAGACCATCAACCAAGATTGCAAAATTTTATCTGGGTAAAGTTCTGAATGTGCTTGGCATTTAAATGAGACACAAACCTGGCCTCCTCTGAACTCTACATTTGATCACACCCCAACATGCATTTGTTACCAAGAGGTTTCACAGCACTGCAGTTCACAAACAGCTGTGATGGCTAATCTACTTTTGCCTCTCGTGTACTTTCCCCAATTTGCTCTGCTTTAAATGATCTATGAGAATATATTTAATAAAATTATGGAAATAATTTTAACATTGTTGACCCATCACCACTTTACACTTCTCTTGATTAAACAATCCTGAGACTCAAAATTTCCGTGATTGTTTTCAAATCACTCCGCGGGCTTCTCCATCGCCATCACCGTTACCTTCTCAACTTCTTGAAGTAAAGTGTGTGCACATCAAGTAGTTGAATATTTATTGTCATATGCACAAGTACAGAGATGTACAGGTAGAATGAAAATCTTGCATGCAGAAGATATCTCGGGCATGTAGAATAAGGTGTGGCATAAGAATGTAAATCATGGATAAATTATCCAAGGCAGGAAAAAGAACACCTTAATTAGTAATTAAAATATAATTAGTTCATAACCAGAATTTGAAAACAGGTTTGTAGCAGTGCATGGTGTTATGTTGCTAATAGACAATAGAAAATAGGTGCAGGAGTAGCCATTTGGACCTTCGAGCCAGCACCGCCATTCAATATGATCATGGGTGATCATCCCCAATCAGTACCCCGTACCTGCCTTCTCCCCATATCCCCTGACTCCGCTATTTTTAAGAGCCCTATCTAGCTCTCTCTTGAAAGCATCCAGAGAACCTGCCTCCAAGCCCTCTGAGGCAGAGAATTCCACAGACTCACCACTCTCTGTGAGAAAAAGTGTTTCCTCGTCTCCGTTCTAAATGGTTTACTCCTTATTCTTAAACTGTGGCCCCTGGTTCTGGACTCCCCCAACATCGGGACCATGTTTCCTGCCTCTAATGTGTCCAAGCCCTTAACAATCCTATATGTTTCAATGAGATATCCTCTCATCCTTCTAAACTCCAAAGTGCACAAGGCCAGCTGCTCCATTCTCTCAGCATATGACAGTCTAAGATATGCATATGATATGCTAAGGGAGGATCAGTTCAAGAACCTGATTGGTGTAAGAAAGTAGCTGATTCTGAGCATGCTGGGGTGGGACATCAGGCTTCTGTACCTCCTGCTTGATGGTAGCAGCAAAAAGAGGACATGGCCCAGATAGTGAGGACCCTTGCTGAAATATGTTGCTTTTTTGAAACAGGTTTTCATGTAGATGCTTTAACTGGCAGGGAGGGCAGTGTCCTTGATGTGGCAGGCTGAGCTCATCATTCTCTGCAGCCTCTTGCATTCTTGCGCATTGGAATTTCCGTACCAGTCCACGATGCAACCAGTCTACAGTGTATCCGTAGACGTTTGTTAGAGTGTTTGTCGGCATGCCAAATTCAGAGAAAGTAGAAGTGCTGACATGTCTTCTTCGTAATGATATCAAAGTACTGGGTCCAGGGCAAGCCATCTGAGATGTTAACACCCAGGAATTTGAAGCTGGTGACTCTCCCCACTGCAATGAAAACTGACAAGCAGTCTCATGACTTACTCTTTCGGAATTCAATGAATAGCTCCTTGGTTTTGTTGACATTGAGCAAGAGATTGTTGTGGCGCCACTCAACCGGGTGGTCTAGCTCTCTCCTGTATGCTGACTCATCATCATCTATAGGACTTTGGCTAGGCCACATCTGAAGTTTTGTATGCAGTTCTGGTCACCTCATGTCAACAAAGATGTGGAGGCTATGGTGAGACAGCTGAGGAGGTTTACCAGAATGCTGCCTGGATTAGGGGGTTTCAGCCACAGAGAGAGGTTGGATAGATTTGGATTGTTTTCTCTGGAACATCTGAGGTTGAGGGCAGACATGATAGAAGTATATAAAACTTTGAGAGGCATAGATAGGATCAGAACCTTTTTCCCAGATGAAAATGTCCAAAACTAGAGCCCATGGCTATAATGTGACAGGAGAAAGTTTAATGGAGATATACGGAGCAAGTTTTTTACGCAGAGAGTACTGCGGCTTGGAACGCATTGCCAGAGGTAGTGATGGAGGTAGTGTGTAGGCACATGGAAGTGCAGGGAATAGAGTGATATGGATCATGTACAGGCACATGAGATCAGTTTAACTCGCCATCATGTTCAGCACAAACATTGTGGGCAGAAGGGCCCACTTCTGCTCTGTACATGATCCTATGGTGTTATGTTCCGGCCAACAACAATGATGTCATTGGCAAATTTATAGATGGCATTGTAGCTTTACTTAGCCACACAGTCACGGGTGTAAAGTGAGTAGAGCAGAGGGTCTAAGCACGCAGTTCTGTGGTGCACCTGTGTTGATGGTCAGTGAGGAGGAGATGTTGTTATCCACACCGATTGATTTCTGTCGAAAAGAAAGGTAAGGATCCGGTTGCAAGTCTCTTTCGTTTCTGAGAGAGTAGAAGCGCTGACATGTCTTCTTCATGATTACATCATTGTGCTGGGCCCAAGCCAAGACACCTAAGATGTTAACAACCACAAATTTGAAGCAGGTGACTCTTTCCACCGCAATGAAAACAGGTAAGTCGCCTTCTGACTTCCCCTTAGTGATGTCAATGATTAGTTCCTTGGTTTTGTTGACGTTGAGCAAGAGGATGTACATCGGCCCCGATGTTGGAACTCGGTGATAAGTTTGGAGGGGATTATTGCGGTGAATACTGAATGGTCCAATGGCTCAATGGTCAATGGTTACATTTATTATCACATGGACAGAGCTGCAGTGAATTTTTCTTTTGCATACAGTTCAGTAAAGTATTACTATACATACGTACAATCCCCAATTAAGTACAAAGTGTATTGAAATAGTCCATTGAAATCATATTCTCGCCAAGTTTTGGTGCCATTTTGAAAGTTGCTTTAGGAGCAGCTGGCCATAATAGCCCATGGTGCAGGCAGCATTGCAGGGTTGGTTTAGCCAAGCAAAGCGATAGGCTTCCTGCACTGCTGCTGCACCACTCTGTGCACCTTCAGGCCAAGTCTGGTCCACACGCTCGGTCACATGCAGCGTCACCCGATCCAGTCGAGCCCCAGGTTGCTGGATGGCCTCCAGCCATCACTTCCATCCAGATCTGTCAGCAAACTATCATTCCTCTCCTCGCCCTGCCACCATTCAGCCTTGGTGTTCCAGGGCGCCTCTGACAACTAACCTTAAGGGCGCAGAAGGTACAACCCCAGTTTCTCTTACCTGTCCTTTGCTCTTGTGTGCTGCCGCCGACTGAACAACAGTGTGATGAATCTTTCCCTGTGATCAGGTGGTGTCTACACATGAGTCCTGCAATGCGCGAGCATCACTACCAATATAAGGAGTGGAGGATTTAATAGCAGACCTTAGAGATGAGCATTAACCATGACCAGAGAGGAGATTCTCCTCACTGTTTGACACAGTCAAAAGTCCGCTTCAATGACCTCTCCATTGCGACTGAAAAGTTGATCTCAAGTTGCACAATGGATCCCATCCATTTGGGGCCATAGTGAGAAATCTACTCATTAGGCAAGTAGATAGTGTTTCCTTGTGTTCTGACCTGTGCCTCAATGGATGTGTAAAGACATCGAGGTCCCAGAATTCATCACCAAAGGATACCTAGATTCTTATCTTTATCCATAAAATCATCGTTAAAAAATACTGAAACATGCCCTTTGGCTCAGCTCATCCATGCTGACCAAATTGTCTAACTGAGCTTTTCCCATGTGCCTGTGCTTGGTTCATCTCTCTAAATGTGTCCTATTCGTGCACTCATCCAAATGTCTTTTAAACACTGTAATTGTACCCATCATATGACAAAGCCTACAGATCTTCCTCAACATTTTGTGAACCCACCGGTCAGAAATAGCACTTCCGTAAGACCGGCCATTTTCCCTTAGTCTCTGTGTAAGAAGGAACTGCAGACTCTGGTTTAAACCGAAGATAGACACAAAAAGCTGGAGTAACTCAGCGGGACAGACAGCATCTCTGGAGAGAAAGAATGGGTGACGTTTCGGGTCAAGACGTCTGAAGAAGGGTCTCGGCCCGAAATGTCACCTATTCCTTCTCTCCAGAGATGCTGCCTGTCCTGCTGAGTTACTCCGGCTTTTTGTGTCTATCTTCCTTTGGACTCTCACAGTCGGGCAGGTGGGGTTCTGCTTCACTGTATGTAGCTGTGCTGGCAAGTGCAAAGTATTCTTCTAAAACAGGTGAGGTTCTGTACAGACAGCAGAAATATGAAAACTTCAATTGCTTAAACTTTGCCTGTGTCCACGAATACATCTGTTAATATCAACTGGAAAATTTGGCATCAACAAATCCACGTTATATGAAGGAACAACTGCCCTGGACTATAGGTGGAGTATCACTTTCCTCAGGAAACAGGTTGCAGCTGATTTCATTAACACCCATTCCGTCTGTTTCTTCATGCTCGCTCAGCATGCAGCTGAGTGGAATATTTTATTGCCTGGTATAGGCTTAATAGTGCCTGGTTCTGGCACAGTGCTCAGGCTGTTTATCCCCCATGGCACGTGTCGGAAGCACACAGCTGAACGAGGCCCTTGCACGGCCGAACCCAAGCCCCAGTTCGGCGGATCACGGTTTCAAGGGAGCCCACCAAGCCGGTCGCCCGCGGCCGAATGGAAGACCTGGCAGATTGCAGCTTCAGTAGGAGCCTGCCGAGCCAGTCCCCTGCTCGTTGGCCCGGGCCAACCGCTGGCTTGGAATGGGGGAGCCATTTTCTCTAAAGGTGCTGCCTGACCCACTGAGTTACTCAGCACTTTGTGTATTTTAACTTTTGTTGGGCCTCTTTGGTTCTATCACTTGTAGAACAAACCAAAGAGGATTTAGTATTCTCCATCACCAATGTTCATCAAAAGCAATTGGAGGTCTATGAATATCACAAGAACACAAATTTCGTTTAAAATTAGGTATCTTCCCAAAGTGTGGCTTTTGTCACACGGTGAGTGTTGCCTTAAAATGGCCCCCTTCTGCAATGTGTGGTATATGTACTATTGCCCCATGCTCATGAATCTCCAGAGTTGAAGCTGGTGCAGGGAAGCTTAAGCCTAAGGCAAGTCTGCTTTGCTGATTATCTGGGACAGCACAGTGGCACAGCGGTAGGATGCTGCCTTACAGCGCCAAAGTCCAGGGTCCGATCCTGGCAACGGGTGCTGTCTGTATGGAATTTGTACACTCTCCTTGTGACCCGCGTGTGTTTTCGCCGGGTGCTCTGGTTTCCCCCTCACACTCCAAAGAACGTAGAGGTTTGTAGCTTAATTTGGTTTTGGTAAAAATTGTAAATTGCCCCTGTGCAGGATAATTTTAATGTATGGGAATCGTTGGTCGGTGCTCACTCGATGGGGCGAAGGGCCTGTTCCACACTGTATCTCTAAACTAAACTAAACTAGACATAGGAAGCAGAATAAATGGAAAGCACTGCTGTCTTACACCTTCTGAGCTTCAAGAAGTGCCATGAGGCCTCTTACCGAGTGAATTCTCATACCTCATAAGGCATTACCTCATAAATGCTTCAGCTTTACTTGCTAAATCTTCTAAGGCCAATAGTCATTAATAGTTAATGGTTTTCTAAAAATAGAGTCACACAACCACGTAAAAATGTTTACCATGTGTTGGAGTAATTCAGTGGCTCAGGCAGCACCTCTGAACCATTGAATTACTTCAGCACTTTATGTTTTTTTTGCAAAACAGAATCTACAGTACCTTGTATTATCAACCAACTTGCTTGCTGAAAGCACCTTTAAAGTCATTACTTAAATACCATTTATCATGTCAAACTGTTGGATGGGAATAAAGGAATTCTGACGTTTAAAAGGCTTTCAGAAAGGCATGTGGATATACAGGGAATGGAGGGATATGGATCATGTGCAGGCAGGTAAGATTAGTTTATCTTGACATTGTATTCAACACAGATATTATGGGCAAAAGGGCCTAATCTTGTGCTGGATTTTTCTATGTTTGATGCTCTAGAAAAATAATAGGTTAATATTGTTTGTGCAAAACTCTAAGCTTCATTGGCATAAGCAAATTATGTCTCTTTTATCATAAATGTTGATCACCAATTTACCATAAAGGACCATTTCCTAAAATGTATCATGTTTTTATTCACACAGCTTTGCCTGAAATGTTTTTAACGTTTATTCTTATGCTTACATTTTGCAAGGAGGTGGATTGTTTCTGTTTTGTTTTACTGCCAGTGATATAATTCAGTGTGATCTCAATGGTATGTGCCTGTACATGCTCAGGGAAGAGAGCGCTGTGTATATTAAGTAAGTGGAAGCAGAAGGAATCAGGAAAAGCAGATTAAATTGAAAGAAGTAACCCGGTGTAAATATAAAATGGGAATGTATGCATTGGGAGTGCAGAGATAATCATAGGTATGGCTCCCTCCCACTCCATTGAATAATCGGCCAAACAACTATATAAGAATAGTTTGGGGATATGTGTGTCAACATTTGCTCCATAGCATTAAGTGCACATATGTCAATGCAAAAGAAACAAAGTTCTGAGAACTTTCTGAAGTTGGACACACAGACATTTAAAGAAATGATGAAAAAGTGAAAAGTAGAGAAGATCGGAGAACAAAGTCCAAAGCCCAAGTGAGAGTGAGAAAGAACATGATGGATTTAGTAAAACATCTAGAATAAGGAAGCCAATGCCAAAAGTTATGCTTCATATGAAAGAACAAGATCTCAAAAGAAAAAAGTGATAAAGGAATATTAAAATACCATGTACGATCAGAGAATATTGGTAACAATTGGATGGGGAGTTAATTTTTTTTAAATGGATAACCAATCCTAAAAACATTGCCTGATTATTAGCATGCCATTTTAAAGTTGGTGGGTTTTGGCCTTAAGAGGATTCCACTTTTGAGATGCAGGTGATCTCTTCATAGTATTTAAGTTCATGTCTGGGTTCCAGGATTCACTCCAACTCCAATTTTGGCAGAGCAAAGCAACACATGTACAATCCTCTCCATGCTACAGGTTCACAAGGTTAATTCCCGGGATGGCGGGATTGTCATATGCTGAGAGAATGGAGCGGCTCGGCTTTTATACTCTGGAGTTTAGAAGGATGAGAGGAGATCTTATTGAAACAAATAAGATTATTTAGGGTTTGAACACGCTAGAGGCAGGAAACATGATCCCGATGTTGGGGGAGTCCAGAACCAGGGCCCACTGTTTAAGAATAAGGGGTAAGCCATTTAGAACGGAGATAAGGAAACACTTTTTCACAGAGAGTTGTGAGTCTGTGTGAAAAAGTTCTCTGCCTCAGGGGGTGTTGGAGGCCGGTTCTCTAGATACTTTCAAGGGAGAGCTAGATCGGGCTCTTAAAGATAGCAGTCAGGGGATATGGGGAGCAGGCAGGAACGGGGTACTGATTGGGGATGATTAGCCATGATCACATTGAATGGTGGTGCTGGCTCGAAGGGCCGAATGGCCTACTTCTCCACCTATTGTCAATTGTCTATTGATTCACTCCAACTCCAATTTACCCGGAACAAAGCAACACGTGTACAATCTTAAACAACCGGATGCGCACTGCGGCTGCTGTGTACATAATCTACAAGATGCTCTGTTCGCAAAACATCCTCAATAATGCGGAGTAGACCATTTCACTCCGAGAAAGACGAGAGTAACATGTAATACGTGAATTGGAATTCTACCCCCGGAGGATCCTCTCCATGCCACACATCTTTGTCACTTGGAAATACATTGCCATTTTGTTTTTTGGCCACTCCACTGCGTCAAAATCCTGCAACTGCCTGTGTAACTGCACTGTGATCATAACTTCATCCCACAAAGACCGCCGCAGTTCAAGAGGTGGCTCACTGCCATTATGTGAAGGGAAATTAGGGAGAGGCACCAAATAATGACCTTATCTGCAATGCTCACATCCTGCAAACGAATAAAGAAGTTAACTTCCCCTATTCTAATCGAGAGTTCAGTTTAAATTTATCAATCAGCAGCAGGGTTCTCCAGGAATCTGCCACCTGGCAACTGAAGTCAGCAGAGCAGCTGGATCCAGCAGATAAATAACTAACGTGGTCTGTGGGCCAGATCCACCCATTCTTCATACAAGTTTCTTGCTGTTTCACCCACATACTCCAGATTGCATTTGCTCCTTGTCCCCTTTCTCTCCCCCAAATGCTAATTCAGCCTGCCTTCCTCTCACACTTATTACCACATGATCTTTCATGGTTCCACCCACCCTTCCAATTGGTGGTTTATCTACCCTCCCCTAACCTCATCCACTGCATTTGGTGTTCCCCCCTTCACATCGACAAGGCCAAGAGCAGACTAGACGACTGTGTTGCCGAGCACGTACTCGGTCTGCCAAGGCCTGCTGGATCTCCTGGTTGCTAACATTTTAGCTCTCCTTCCCGTTCCCATTCTGACTTTTATGTCCTTGGTCTCCTTCATTGCCAGAGTGAGGTCGTGAGCAACCTATAGGAACAGCACCTCATATATTGCTTGGGTACCTTACAACCTAACAGTATGAACACAGAAGTCTCCAATTTTAGCAAACTAACCAATAAACAAAATCTCCTTTCTCCATTCCCACTCCTTCTCCCCTCGCTTCTCCCTGCCCCACTTGGAGTATCACCTTTGTCTCCCTGTCCAGCTACCCCTTTCCACATCCACTTTTGTTCCTTCCTATTCCTCTGCTTCACAATTCATGCCTTCTATATCCTGATTTCATTATCTCACACCTTTTGCCTTTTCACCTCTGGTCTTTGTCCAGTCATCTGTCAATTACCCCCCCCCCCCCCCCCCCCCCACCCCTGTATCCATCTATCATATGCCAAGCTTTGTCCGACTCCACCTTTCTATCAGCTTTCTTCCCCCCCACCACAATCCTTGTATGTGTACCTACTTGGCCAATAAAATTATTTATCAATCTGAAGAAGGGTCTCGATCCGAAAACATCACCTATCCATGTACTCCATGTTTGGTACTCCATCATTTTGTGTCTTTTTTGTACCCTCCTCTATTTTTCTGTCCTAGTCACACTATTCCTTTCACAAATCTGATTTTCACTGCATAAACATTCCTGGTCTCCACTCTATCCAGTTGCTCCCCCAACACGTTCTTTCCAAACCATCACCCTCCCATTTGCAAGGCTAACATCACTCTGAAAAAAATGGCCTGGAGCCTATATTTGTTCCAATTTAACCAAAACTGTTTTGTTTAAATTTACTTCAGTTCAGGAAAAATGTGCACACAATTCTGCTGTGAAAGTATGGAGGTCATGTCAAATCATACATTGGTGCAGTTAGGCAATTGGGACATTGATAAGAACTTAAGAACTAGAAAGAAGAATAGTAAGATTAAACGAGAACTTACCAGTTCGAAGTTTGATCGTTATTTTATGAGGAGTAAAGATGAGTGATTACGTGAAGAAGCCCCGCCTGGCGCTGGAACGGCATACTTCAAAGCAGCGGCATGAAAAACACAGAACATAATAGCCGGAGTAAGATAGTAAGGCTCAACATAGATTTAGAACTACCAGCTGATCATTTATTTTATGAGGGTCGGGAGTGGAGGGTACGTAATCCCTCATCGTTACTCCTCATAAAATAACAATCAAACTTTGAACTGGTAAATTCTAGTTTAATCTTACTATTTTACTTCCGAGTCACGTGAGTGACTACGTGAAGATTTTGAAGCTTTCTGTGTTTTTTATGTCGTAGACTCATTCCATACGACACTCTGGCTCACACAACACAGTAATGAGCAAAATAACACATTTTTTCCCCCAAACATTGCCTCAAGTTATGTGATAAATTATTTCACATTATAAAAGAATAAAAGTAATGCCCTTTCCATTGAAAGGCAAGTTTATCACAAAATATCAATTGATATATATAATTTGACGGTATGAACAAAGCAACAATTATAGAGAACCCAACACTCCATGTCCAATCGTGACACAATGACTGATTTCATTTAATTTAATATTTATTTTACACCCTCCTGTGGCCTTGCATCTTTGCTCGAGCGGCTCATCCTGTGCCATTCCTGTGAATGTATCTACCTCCTTAACAGAGTGATTTTCCACATTTCACTGTCTAGTTCCACTGAGTGTTATTCAATGTTTAACCATCTAGAATACATTTCTCTAGAACCATCAGTTTTACTGAAACCTAATGTGGTTTTTTGTGTGTAGTAAGTAGTTGCAATTCTCATTACCACAGAGACTCTTACTTACTTCAACATATTTCATCAATGTTCACACACACACACACAATTTAAGGCCGACACGATATGCTTATAGGTTTACCTTGGTTTCAACTCTTCTTGGTCTGCTTTGTTTGGTAAATTCATAAACATATATGATAATGTAATCTGTATCCACATACAATTATAATGTAATATTTGCAATGTTTGCACTCTTATCTTGATACTAAAATCATCAGCATTATTACTTTCAATGTTAACTTTTTTGAATCATTAATAGAATTGGAGTCCATTGCCTAAGGCAATTCGGGACTATATTGATCTCCAGACTTATGTATTGCAATTTTGGACAGATTATATATATATATATATATATATATATATATATATATATATATATATATATATATATATATATATATATATATATATATATATATATATATATATATATATATATATATAATATATATATATATATATATATATATATATATATATCTATATTTATGCCTACATTATATCCCTTTTCATATCGGGATATTACGAATGAACCCAATAACTTCTTGGTTAGTATATTGTCCGTAAATAGGACGATAAACACTCTGAGCCCTATCATTGGCTCTATCAATTAGATACTCAGAAAAAATGCAATCCACAAGGAACTCACATATATCTAATATGACAAATAACTTTACTGTATACACAGACTTCCAATTTATTATAAAATATTGTTTTTGTTTTTTTCTGCAAATTACAGGTATAACACTTCTTTATACATAATTATTTTATATTTATGTTGTTATATTAGTTAAACATTCATAGACTTCTTTGACCATCAAACTGTTGTAATGGTCTGGTCAACCTGCAGGTAGTCAAATTCATATTTTCATATCATGGATGCCTTTGTACACCAATAAATTACTGCAACTATGAATCATCACAAGTGGTTCAACATCACTCAATATTTATGAAACCATGAAGGATCCGTTTTGGGCCACCAAAATGCCTCTGGCAGTGTCCTGCTACATTTTCAACAGACACTGCCCTATCAGACAAAAATGAGGAACATAAAAGAACATCTTTCCTCATGTAATTGAGAGAAAAGCATCCACCTTTCCTGTTCTTGGTTTACCCACGAGAACATTTGAAAGATCGGTGATTTAATCTGTATACAACCAGATTAATCGTAAGTAATCCATATTAATGACAAATGTATTTCCCCCCCTTATTTGTTCTCTCCGATAACATTGTCTCTTTCTTAGAGTTAAACAGCTGGACTAAAACATTTTAGAATATGCCACATCTGTTTACTCAGATAATCCCATGATTATTATTTTACTTATCTTGTGTGATTTAATATATGCCACAGCCGTGGTATTGTTCACCTTGATATGACATGTACACTTCCATAATAGAACAATCAATATTTAATCCATAACTCCTTATACTTCAATAATTAATACAAATGTTTGGAGAAATTTCTTAGGACAATCCATTTGCAATTACCTGGTATTATTGTCCGTAGTCCCAACAAGAGACGTATCAATTATTTTTATAAGAATAGATAATATTATCTTACCCAAATATTCACAGACGCTGTCCATCATCTGTTAATACTTGCTTCAGCTTGCAACAGCTGCTAAGCTTATAGCTGAAGCAGCTTGTGAATTTTTTTTTTTAATCCATTACTTTAATAATGATAATGTATCATTTGGTATTTGCATAAGCCTCTCACAAAGGCATACATTTTCTTATAAGCTTCTGTATTCCTTCTTTTGGAGCTTTATTTACTCTTTACCTAGGCTCCTTTTCTAATGGAGGGACAAAGTATGTCAACAAAGCAATGAGACATATTTGTATCATGGAACAATTTTCCCCCTCTTATGGTGCTGAATTACTCCTAAATCCAGAATAGTAATTTATGAATATTTTATGAATGCCTAAGCTTTATGTGATGGGTCAGGTCCTTGCCTTTCAACAGGCTTGTAATTGCAGCACTAATTTGCAGCTGACTCTAATTTAAATGTGATCAAGATAAACCATGACCATGTCCTCATTAGTGCAAGTGCTGATCTTTTCTCAGTGCAATTGTTCTTCCAGTATTCTGTTTAACAGCCTTAAACTGGGCTTAATCCTTTAGACAATGATTTAACTTGCACCGCTTGACCCATTTTAATTAATTTCAAACACCTGTAATATTTGATTAACACTTTGTTAATAACAACTATATTTCAATGTTGAAGATGTTCCATTTTAATAAAATGTTCTTACACTGTGAAAGTGTAAATATAAAATGATGGTTTGTATGGTGTCAGTTTTCCATTTTATTTTACTGCCCTTGTTACTCCTGAGTTTTTCCTCAAGGAGACTACCTTCAAATATATCTGAGGTAGATATTCCCACCATATTTCATCAATATATATTAATATAATGAAATCCCTTTAGGGTAGGTTAAGGGAATGTTTTTTTTGGGCCTTTTTAACCCTTTTTGGCTTGAATTCTTTATTTACTTTATTTTTATTTTTTGGAATTTTTTTTTATTTTTTTTCAAGCCATAAAGCTTGTTTAGTATCTGAAGGCCTTTTATTGAATTTTTTAAATTATGGCTCTTTCTGACTTTATAAAAATGATCCCCCCCCCCCCCGTGCCAAAAGTTTGTGGAGCAACTAAAAATCTTTCTAACGTAAATTTTGACGGCCACCGGTAATCGGAACTCGGCTCCATAATCTCCCGTTCCGATTGCTCCCCCCGTAGGACGTTCTTTTTAAAACTCCGTTGTTTTTCAACTTATTTTTTACTTTTAAATTAGTTTTAAATTCTGGTATTCAATACCAGCCATGGAGTTTTTTAGACCCTGAAAGTGTTTTTCCCCTGCACTTACCTGCGGGCCCGTACCTACCGCTGTCGAGGAGCTGCCTCTGCAGCTCTTGCTCTGCCGTCAGCGTCGACGTAATGCCGTTCCAGCGCCAGGCGGGGCTTCTTCACGTAGTCACTCACGTGACTCTGAAGTAAAATGGACAATTCAGCCACTTATGCCAGCTCCAACATTCATTAAGATCATGTGTAGGAAGGAACAGCAGATGCTGGGTTAAACTGAAGATAGACACAAAGTGCTGGAGTAACTCAGCGGGACAGGGCATCTCTGGAGAGAAGGCATTGGTGATGTATTGGGTTGAGAGCCTTATTCTCGACCCAAAACATCAACCATTCAGGGTTGTTGTTGGCGCTGCTGATTTACTCCAGCACTTTGTGCCTATCTTCATTAAAATCATGGTTGACCTTTCACATCTATCCTACTTCCCAGCGCTAACCCCTAATCTTTGATATCTGTAATTTTTTTAAATCTATCAACCAATATCTGATTGTATATTCAATAATGTTTTGATCTGCAATACAACAATATTTAGAGGAGCGGTGGCCAGGGGAAGAATATTCAGAGCAGGCTGCAGCCTAATAAGACCTTTCTAACAGCAAATGTCTGGATACATTGCAGGATGTTTGTCAATTTGGACTGGCAGAACTGCCTGAGTTATTTGGATGCCTTTACAGGAAGCCTAAAAATGGCCTCTGGTTCAGAGGCAATCAGCAACATTAATCAAAGAGTCAATTTATTTCAGTGACTCAAATATGAAGTGGGGTGAAAAACTAGCTCTGAAAAACTATCCCTCATCCAGTTCGTATTTTTCATTTGGACAGCACTAGATGAGTTATGGGATGGTTATAACTATCTGACTACTATCTCAATTATGGAAGAGATGCCTAAACAATATTGTGTGGCATTGATTCTCACATAGTAGCTGCAAATTGAAAATAAATATACTGGTTCAAAGATAAATTGCAGGCATACGTTAAAAAGCAAACTGATAACCTAGTTTGTACTTTGGTGATGAAACCCATAAATCGTAGCAGCGTCGTGCATCGGAAAATTAGCTCTGGGACAGAATAAACCACCTATAGCAGGACATCAACATCAACTCAAACAGGAAGTCATTATTATGATTATCTCGAGATCCTGATCCACAAATGAGTTATTATATGGAAAAGAACTAAAAATGTTTCCACTGAAACAATCCATTACCAGTAAATCTGGCATTTCAAAGCTGTTTGTTACTATACATAGTACGTGCTAGATTTCTTGCTTCATTGCATCAGAAACACAGTTTCCATAATAATAGATCTTTTTTTAATGTAAGACTCGGGGTCCTGCAACTGCAACATTAGGCACAAGATTGCAGTGCTTATTTATTTCAGAGTTTTTGTAGCTAGATAAAATTTTGTGCGAGTTGTTCTAAATCTCATAGTTGAATGAAACTTGATCCAAGGAGTTTGTTAAACAGCAAAATCATACATCACACCGTGCATAGATAAAAAAATATCCAGGATTTTTATTATCTTATGACAATTATGATGGCGCGACGGTATCGCAGAGGTAGAGTTGCTGCCTTACAGTGTTTAGAACACCAGAGACCGAGGTTCGATCCCAACTATGGTGCTGTCTGTACGGAGTTTGTACGTTCTCCCTGTGACCGCGTGGGTTTCCTCCCACACTCCAAAGATATACAGGTTTGTAGGATAATTAGTTTGGCATGAATGTAAATTGTCCCTAGTGTGTGTAGGATAGTGTTAATATGCGGGGACTGCTGGTCAGTGCGGACTCGGTGGGCCGAAGGGCCTGCTTCCGCCCAATATCTTTAAAACAAAAAATTAATAGAGCATTCGCTTTTAGTTCAGGAAACATCCCACTGTTACCAAATGTGTGCCATGGTGTGATTTGAAATTCTCTGGTATTACTTCTAGTACACTGGTTGGGCTCTTGAGAAAAATATTGATCCATTTGTTTCAAACCAGTTTGTGATTTAGATAAAAACTGAGGCTTTGAGGAATCTCACAGAAATGTTAAATAATGTAATAAAATAGCAACAATGCATTTACCCTATTTTTAACTACATAGGCTCTGGGTTTTCTTTCTCACCAGTTTGCATTTCCACCTCCCTTTGTTTCTTCTTGATCCCTCTTTAAATCCATTCTTTAATTAAAAGCATTTTGTTATCTGCCAATGTCCTCTTCCTTGGCTTGCATTCCTATTTTTACTGTCATGCTGTTTAAGATGTTCTTCCTGGTCACACAAATCGAAGTTGTTATGCCTGTCCATCAAATGAGATCCACAGCTCCTTTAGATGAATACACAGATGAGTGGGGCGTGTTGTCTTTGGCACGTCTGCAGATAATGAATATTCTCTCAGGATTCTGGGATTATTGAGTCCATGGGTCAGGTTCCCAGGTAACAGTGGCATAAAGAGGCTGCCCTGTCATTTATTTTGAAGACACAATAAGTTCACAAGTTATAGGAATATAATTAGACCATTCAGCCCATCGAATCCACTCCGCCATTCAAACATGGATGCTCTCTGCCTCCAAATCCCATTTTCCTGCATTCTCCCAATAACCGTTGACACTCGTTCTAATGAAGAATTTATCTATCTCTGCCTTAAGAAAATCCACTGACGACATCCACAGCTTTGTGTGGCAATGAGTTTCACAGATTAACTACCCTCTGACTAAAAAAAATTCCTCCTCACCTCCTTTCTAAAAGAGGGCCCTTTAATTCTGAGGCTATGACCTCTAGTCCTAGACTCTCCCACCAGTGGAAACATCCTCTCCACATCCACTCTATCTATGCCTTTCATTATTCTGTAAGTTTCAATGAGGTCCCCTGCACCTGCAGTTGTCAGTGAAATCAACCATGTCTAGTCCATTAGACTCAATTATAGCACAGAATTCTCAATATCCTTGTATCCCCCCCCCCCCCCCCCCCACACACCTAGAAACGTCACCAGGCACAGAGATGCACTCTCTGAGGGCTGTGTTTCCTGTAGTGCATGGCTTGTAATATTACAATAAACTAGAGTGGGATTGCGTTAGATTATTTTATAGATAATGACTCTTATGGCTGCTAAATCGTCATCCAGTATTGTTAGCTACATGCATACAATCAGTGGTTTATCACCACTTGAAAATGTGTCACATTCAACAATCCAAATGACTTCTCCAAACACTCTATAATTTGGTGTAAAAATCCAGATAACTAGCAGCTTCATGATATGACAGCTTCTCCTGTACACTTACTAGATACAGCAAAGCCTAAAAAATGTCAAAAAAGAGTTACATCAGGTCAAATCTTCTGTAAATATGAAGTCATATAAAACTCTACAACTCATAACCAACCTACAAGATGTCATTCCCATTGATTACTGTGCCATATTTTCAGTTCCTCTTTGGGACAATTCCTCCATGATATTTCAGATTTCTTATTGCAGCCTTACTAAATCCTCCTCTTGTTCTGCCTTCTCTTACACAACTCCTTGTTTTGATCTACTTTTGCTGACCTTTCCTTCATACTTCTCTTCTGCACACACCAAAGCCTTGCCTCAATCTGTTTACCTCTCCATTTCCTCCTCCTTTTAAGAGCCTGCCTTAAGTCCATTTAAGTCCTTCTATTTGACCAAGGTTTGGCTCAGCTGCAGTCCATTCTCGAATTAATTTTTTGTGAAATGCATCAGACATTTCCCTAAGTTAAAAATGCTGTTTCATTACAAATTGATATTTCCTTTCTATTCGTGTAAACTAATAGAAAGAAGGTTGGGCATAAACCGGAGAGGATGCTTATATTTATAACATTGGAAACAGAGTTATTATTGTTTGTTGTGGTTTCCTCTGATTTTTAAAGTGTTTGGTGAGTAACGAAAAATGCAATATTATTTTAAGGTTCACTTCTGCTTCTTCATGTCTAGCATGCTCTAACTGATTATTTTTTGTATGAGAATTGGTGTTACTTTGCTTAGAAGAGTTTATCTTTCATGTTCAAACAGAAATTAAGCTGCCCAGGTCCCAGCAGAGCACTGTACATTAAGTAAAATATCTGCTTCGATGATATTTCTGCCCTCACACTAAACCCCGTGGCATCCAAAAAAAGTTCTGGCTCAAAAGACATGCAGCGCAGTATGAAATGCACAAAATGCAATGCACTGAAATTTAAACAGGGATTCTCCAGATTTGCTGCAGTATCGTTTATGAGCTTTGTGCTGCTTCCAAGGTATTGCCGAAAAAGTTTGTAATTACAATTTCTGCCATTCCTTCAGGATCCCGCCAGTCTCATTTGATGTTGTGTTTGCTGATTCACTCAACATGTTAAGACATATTAATGGCATGTTAGCAAAGAGTACACGTGGACATGTGCAATATTAGTCACCAGTTACTAATTTTTCAGCACATCTGACAAAATCTTTCACTCAGTAAATAAAAAGCAGGAAGAAAAAACTGCAGATGCTGAAAAATGAAACTTTAAAAAGCTGGAAACACACAGCTGGTCAGGCAGCATCTGAAGGAAGATAGCAAATGTTTTAAATGAAGACTCTTTATTGGAACCAGCTCTATTGGAGAGAGAACAAGAAAATGATAAATGTATATGAGAAGTGTAGGTCACTCATTAGGAAGTGGCAAGGTTATCACTCTTTAAATACAACAAAAATATGATTATTGCAATAATGCCTGCTTGCATTATTACAAGGAAGATTTTTGAACAGGAACTTGACTCACACCTGAAGAAGTTATACCTGAAGATTAAATGAAATAAAATAATTTGCTGGGGAAGCAGGCACAAATAACCTAAACAATACAGTTTAAGAAATTGAAAGAAAGTTCCCAAGATATTTCTATCATTTTTTTTTTGTCTGAAGGCTTAATGCACAAAAGGAACGGTGATTGGGACTAAAAGCAACAAAATTGCTTTCTAAAGCAGTAATCCAATTAAAGAGAAAAGAGTGGTTGTTTTAAATAGCCATTGATCCAGATACAGCTACAGTTTAGTTTATTGCCATGTGTACCGCGGTATAGTGAAAAACTTTTGTTGCCTACTATACAGTCAGCAGAAAGACAATACATGCTCCATCTTGCAAATTTGTATCAAACCTGTGGCCATAATTACCTGCATAGGTCATGTTTGAGGTCAAGATCCCTCTTTAGAGTCCCAACCTGAACTAATGTCAACTATCTGTGGTCTCCAGAGATGCTGCCTGACCCATTGAGTTACTCCAGTACTTTGAGTCTTCGATTGTAAACCAGCATCTGCAGCCCTTTATTTCTGTCATAATTTACCTATTGTACAATTGGTATACAGGTGTAAAAGCCTGGTGCAGGTTATGTGCAGGTGTCAGAGATTATGGGGAGAAGGCAGGAGAATGGGGTTAGGAGGGAGAGATAGATCAGCCATGATTGAATGGCGGTGTAAACTTGATGGGCCAAATGGCCTAATTCTACTCCTATTCCTTATGACCTTATGACTTTAAGACCTTACAGTGCATTCAGAAAGTATTCAGACCCCTTTTTCCATATTTTGTTACGTTACAGCCTTATTTAAAATGGATTTAATTCATTTTTTAAATCATGAATCTACACACAATACCCCAGAATGAAGAAGCGAAAACAGGTAATTAGAAATTTTTGCAAAGTAATTAAAAATAAATAACTGAAATATCGCATTTACATAAGTATTCAGACCCTTTGCTATGACACTCAATATTGAGCTTACGTTGATCCTGTTTCCATTGATTATCCTTGAGATGTTTCTACAACTTGATTGGAGTCCACCAGTGGTAAATTAAATTGATTGGACATGATTTGGAAAGGCACACACCTGTCTATATAAGGTCCCACAGTTGACAGTGCATCTCAGAGCAAAAAACAAACCATGAAGATGAAGGAATTGGCTGTGGACCTCCGAGACAGGACTGTGTTGAGACACAGGGTATAAAACAATGTTTGCAGCAGTGCAGGTCCCAAAGCACAGTGGCCTCCGTCATTCTTAAATGGAAGAACTTTGGAAATGCCAGGACCTTTCATAGAGCTGGGTGCCCGGCCAAACTGAGCAATCAAGGGAGAGGTGACCCAGAACCTCATGGTCACTCTGACAGTGCTCCAGAGTTCCTCCTTGGAGATTGGAGAACCTTCCAGAAGGACAACTATATGTGCCACACTTCACCAATCAGGCCTTTATGGTAGAGTGGCCAGACGGAAGCCACTCCTCAGTAAAAGGCAAGTGACAACTCGCTTGGAGTTTGCCAAAAGGCCTGGGAAACAAGATTCTCTGGTCTAATGAAAGCAAGATTGAACTCTTTGGCTGAATGCCAAGCATTATATCTGGAGGAAACCAGGCACTGCTTATCACCTGAATAATACCATACCTATGGTGAAAAATGGTGGTGGCAACATAAAGCTGTGGGGATGTTTTTCAGCAGCAGGAACTGGGAAACTAGTCAGGATTGAGGGAAAGATGAATGGAGCAAAGTACAAAGAGATCCTTGATGAAAATCTGCTCCAGAGCATTCTGGACCTCAGACTAGGGCGGAGGTTCACCTTCCAACAGGACAATGACCCTAAGCACACAGCCAAGACAACACAGGAGTAGTTTCGTGATGAGTTTGTGAATGTCCTTGAGTGGTCCAGCCAGAGCCCAGACTTGAACCTGATCGAACATCTCTGGAGGGACCTGAAAATAGCTGTGCATCGACGCTCCCCATCCAACCTGTCAGAGCTTGAGAGGATCTGCAGAGAAGAATGGGAGAAGTTACCCAAATGCAGGTGTGCCAAGCTTATAGCATCATACCCGAGAAGACTTGAGGCTGTAATCGCTGCCAAAAGTGCCTCAACAAAATACTGAGTAAAAGTTCTGAATACTTATGTAAACGTGATATTTCCGTTTTTTTATTATGGGGTGTGGTGTGTAGATTGATGATTTAAAAAATGAATTTAATTAATTTTAAAATTAGGCTGTAATGTAACAAAATGTGGAAAAAGTGAAAGGGGCCGAATACTTTCTAAATGCACTGTATATTGTTGTGGTTGGATTTTAGATTCACAAATGTGGATGAGAGCAGCTGATACATAACATCAAAGGACACAATTGTTTCTTTCTCAACAGCTGCTACCTAGGCAGTTGACTATTTCACCATATTCAGTTTTCAGCATCTGTAGTATTTTGATTCTGCATCAAAGGTCAATTGATATTTTTTTGTATTGTTATTTGGGAAGTAGAACAATACTTGAAATTATTGAGCACTGAATGCGTATTTTCGGGGTGGATCCTAACCTAACCAGATTCTGGGAGTGACATGTTGGCTGTATTTGTTGGGTAATTTCATTGGAAATAACCTAATATTTTCAATATGACTGTGTGCATATTTGCAGACTAAGGTAAGAAAATAAAGTGAATACTAACGTGATACATATGTAGAGAGTCCTATTAGAGACAAGAAGTAATCAACCTTATCTAAGAAAATGAAACTAAGTAGGTAGTGGGAGGTAGAACTCTTTGGGAACAGTGCCCATAATTATGTAAGTTTCAAGGTCCTTTTGGAAAGGATAAGATTGATCCTCAAGTTACAATCTTGAATTGGGGGAAAAGCTGATTTTAATCACTTAAGAGAGGACCTGGTGAAAGTAGATTGGGAGCTAACGGTTGTGAGCAAAAGAACAGCTGACAAGTTGGAGTATTTTATAAAAGGGTTAGTAAGAGTTCTAGACCAGGATGTTCTGGTGAGGGTGAAAGGCAAAGATGCCAAGATTAGGCAACCTTGATTGACGAAGAATATTGGCCATAAAAGAAAAAGAGACATTGGCAAATAAAATCAAGTAACTCTCATGAGGAATATACTGTAGAATGGGTAGGAGAGACATAGAAACATAGAAACATAGAAATTAGGTGCAGGAGCAGGCCATTCGGCCCTTCGAGCCTGCACCGCCATTCAATATGATTATGGCTGATCATCCAACTCAATATCCTGTACCTGCCTTCTCTCCATGCCCCCTGATCCCTTCAGCCACAAGGACCACATCCAACTCCCTCTTAAATATGGCCAACGAACTGGCCTCAACTACCTTCTCTGGCAGAGAATTCCACAGATTCACCACTCTCTGTGTGAAAAACGATTTTCTCATCTCGGTCCTAAAAGACTTCCCCCTTATCCTTTAACTGTGACCCCTTGTCCTGGACTTCCCCAACATCGGGAACAATCTTCCTGCATCTAGCCTGTCCAACCCCTGAAGAATTTTAAGACATGCTAGGGTATGGCATATTAATGAACAGAATGGCCTTGGGGTTCAAGATCATAGTTTCCTCAATCTGGCAACACTTATGGGGTGATAAAGTAGGCATATTGCATAGATCAGGCCTTCATAGGTCAGGGCATATAATATCAAGTGGGGACTTAAGTTGCAACTTTACAAAACACTGGTTAGACTGCACTGAAGGAATTGTTTGCAGTTCTGGCTCTTCCATGATAAGAATGACGTGATGGAACTGGAAGAAGTGGGGAGGAGATTAGCCAGGACGTTGCCTGGATCAGAGAACTTTACTTATGGGGAGAGTTTGGATAAACTACATTTGTTTAACCTGGAGAAAAGGTGACCTGTAAGAGGTATGTAAAATTATAAGATGCATTGACAGGATAGATAGTCAGAATCATTTCCCCCTAATTGGGGTATCAAAAACAAGAAGACATAGGTTTAAGGTAAGATAAATAATTTTTCAATGGGGATTTGAGGGGTAGGTAATTTAAGCTGAGAGAGTGTGTGATATCTGGAACTCGCTGCCAGAGGAAGTGATAAACTTGGATATAATCAATGCATTTAAAATACATTTTGAAGCACAGAAGAATACCAACCTAGTGCGATCAAATGGGATTACTGTGAATGAGCTAAAAAAGTAGACATTGACATGGTGCCAAAGGTGCCTGTTTCTCTGCAACACATTTCTCTGAGTCCATGTCAAGCAGGCGATGTGTGTCTGCACTCAACTGATAAGACCTTACATTGAACTGTAATGCAAAGTCAGTTCAATTCTTTAACATTGCTTGAATTGGGAATGCCTGAAAGTTGAGTCTCATAAACATTCCCTTTTTTTGAGCTAGAAGAGCATAATATACACTGAACCTATATACTCAATATATATTTATTTCAATCCATTGTGTTTGATCAAGCTTTATACAGAAGCCAATTAACCTACAAACCTGTACATCTTTGGATGTGTGAGGAAACCGGAGAACCAAGAGAAAACCCACGCCGTCGCAGGGAGAATGTACAAACTCCATACAGACAGCACCCGTAGTCGGGATCGAACCCGGTCCTCTGGCGCTGTAAGGCAGCAACTCTACCGCTGAGTCACAATGCCTCCGCACAAGCTGTGGTGGTTTGTTTGGTAGCAACAAAGTGAGACAAACGGATGGCAGGTACAATCGCAATGTTTAAGAAATGTTTAGACGGGTAAATGGATAGGTTTAGAGGGATGTGGGCCAAAAGCAGGCAGGTGGGACCATTGTAGATGGCGCATGTTGGTCGGCATGGGCAAGTTGGGCAGAAGGGCCTGTTTCCACGCAGTATGTCTCTTCTACTCTATGATAGGTGAGTGGGTGGAATGATGGCATTAATGAAAGACTGGATAGACTCGGCTTGTACTCGCTAGAATTTAGAAGATTGAGGGGGGATCTTGTAGAAACTTACAAAATTCTTAAGGGGTTGGACAGGAATAGATGCAGGAAGATTGTTCCCGATGTTGGGGAAGTCCAGAACAAGGGGTCACAGTTTAAGGATAAGGAGGAAGTCTTTTAGGACCGAGATGAGAAAAACATTTTTCACACAGAGAGTGGTGAAACTCTGGAATTTTCTGCCACAGTCGGTAGTTGAGGCCAGTTCATTGGCTATATTTAAGAGGGAGTTAGATATGGCCCTTGTGGCTAAGGGGATCAGGGGGTATGGAGAGAGGCAGGTACGGGATACTGAGTTTAGCCATGATCATATTGAATGGTGGTGCAGGCTTGAAGGGCCGAATGGCCTACTCCTGCACATATTTTCTTTGTTTCTATGTTAGGCATTCGTTAATATAATTTAAAATACTGCATAGACTTTATTATTCAAAGTCTAAACTGAATAAGATCTTTGCAAATGTTTCACCTATTTGTGATAAAGGTCTCCTTGAGGAAGCAACCATAACTCATTCTTTTGCCTCCTGTATAAAGTTACATAATTTCTGGAGGGGAATTTTTGAAATTTTTTCTAAAATACTTAAAATAAAATTTGACCCTGACACAGAATTGATTACTCTAGGTACATCAGAAGCCTGTTCTGAGCTAACATTATTTCAAAGATGTTTCCTTAACTGTGGCCTGATAACGGCAAAAAAACTAATACTTAAATTTTGGAAACATACATTAGTCCCTACTGTAAAGATGTGGATTACAAACATGTCCGAGAAACTACATCTGGAAAATATTAGGCTTGTCTTGGCAGAAAACCAGATCAATTTTTCAGGACATGGACACCCTTTACTGAATTCTTATAAGGACAGTACGGCGCAACACAAATTTGGATTTAATCCAATTATGGGTTGGGTGAGGGGGGTGAGGGGCAGGTATATCTCCACTTTATTTATTTGTTTGTTTATTTCTTTATTTATTTTCTCTCTTTTTCTTTTCCTCTCTTATATCTTTATTCACTCTTTGGCCACACTACTTTGGTAGTCTAGGGGGTCTATTTTTTCACTTTTCACTTTTTCCCTCTTCTTTTCCCTCATTTTCAGGTTAAAA
Organism: Okamejei kenojei; assembly: GCA_035221665.1. NCBI lineage: Eukaryota > Metazoa > Chordata > Chondrichthyes > Rajiformes > Rajidae > Okamejei > Okamejei kenojei. The sequence goes on along the minus strand of CM069140.1, from coordinate 54,906,483 downwards.
GGTCAAAATTGAAGCTCTACAATAATTGTATAATTTTACATGCAGAACGTTTTATTCTTGTACAATTGCTTCTAATAAAAATAATAAAAAATAAAAAATAAAACAATAGTGAAACAAGAATCCCCTGATGACAGGAGCCTACATTATTTCAGCTGGGCATTTCTGTTCCTCCTGGCCCTTAAACATTTACCTTTTTTTGGTAGTATGTATGACGGGTTATTTCTCAAAATGAAATCAGGATATAACAGAACAGGGGCATGGGTGCGCAGCAGTGGAGTTCCTGCCTTACGGTGCTGGAGACCCGGGTTCAATCATGACTACGGGTGCTGCCTCCACGGCGCTTGTACCTTCTGCTTGTGACCATGTGGCTTTTTTTCTGAGATCTTCGTTATCCTCTCATATTCCAAAGAAGATTTGTAGGTTAATTGGCTTGGTGTTTGTGTAAATTGTCCTTAGTGTGTGTAGGATAGTGTTAATGTGCGGGGATCAGTGGGCCAAAGGGCCTGTTTCTGCGCTGTATCTCTAAACTAAACATCTAATAATACTGATCAGGAACAGGCCCTTCAGCCCACAATGTCTGTGTTGAACATGGTGCAAAGATAAACTAATCTCATCCACCTGCACAAGATCCATATTGCTACATTCCCTGCGTATCCATGTGCCTATCTAAAAGCCTCTTATACACCACCATAGTATCTGCCTTCACCACCACCCCTGGCAGAGCAATGCAGGCCCTTCTCACCACCTTCTGCGTTATAAACAAAAAATTGCCCTGCACGTCTTCTTTAAACTTTGCCCCTCTCACCTTGAATCTATGTTCCCTGGTCTTTGACATTTCCACCCTGGAGAAAAAGTTCTGGCTGTCTACCCTATCAATGCCATCTGATGTGACTTCTGTTCTGTGATGGTGGCACATGGAGAATTACAGAATGTTTCCTCGGTACAACAACAAGAATGATGATGGTGTGTTGTCCTGTATTACCGAAAGGGGAATTTGAACATGTTGGGTTTCACCCAGTTTTGCTGCTCCTGGCTTCCTTGTAGGATGAGCAAGGGGATGAGTAATTAGTAGACAAACATCAAGTGCTGCAAGCAGAGCATTAACTCAGTGAAAGATGTTCTTTAGACTTGCTAAAGTTTATTGGCTTTCCAGTACAATGAGATGTCATGTTCATAAGTGATAGTAGAATTAGGCCATTTGGCCCATCAAGTCTACACCACCATGGCTGATCTATCTTTCCATCCTAACCCCATTCTCCTGCCTCCTCCCCATAACCCCTGATACCCGTACCAGTCGAGAATCTATCAATCTCTGCCTTAAAAATATCCATTGTCCACAAGAGAACATTGTCATCTGGCACATCCAACACTACAGGGGCAAAATGAAGGTTGATGCAGCCAATGCAAAGGCTTTGTGGAGAAGGACTGCAGTCTAAGCTCCTTCTGCCAATCGACAACGAGAGGGTGGATCCAGAGGATCCAGTTGAAACACTTGAAATGCATATTGTCCAAAGAATACGGTCACGAGACTATGATCACGAGAATACAATGGTACCTTGTACATTAAATGTACCAACAGTACAAATGTGCACAAACCTTATAACACTGAGAATGTATAGACCAGACAACACCAAGAATGTAAGGAAAGCCATGCACATTTCTGTTTGTACTTCTTGTATATATTTTTAATAATAAAAGTATTTTTAATAAAATATTTTATGAGTTGTTTACGGTATCTTGATACATCTGGCAATCAAAATAAACCAATACCACCTAAATAAAAATAAGACAAAATAACTATGCATGTATTGGCTGGGCATTACAACTGGTCAAAGGAAGAGTATAGAGTCATTGATTTAAAATTTAATTGATCAGAGATTTAAAATAATTACTACTTTCTATAGCTGTATGTTTTGCAAATTTTAGGGCTTAGTCTAGATTAGATTTTAGTTTTAGTTTTGAGATACAGTGCATAAGCTGGCCCTTCAGCCCACCGAGTCCTTGCCAACCAGCAATCCCCGCATAACAACACTATCCTATACATACTAGGGACAATTTACAATTATACCAAGCCAATTGTCCAACAAACCTGTATGTCTTTGGAGTGTGGGAGGAAACCGGAGATCCTAGAGAAAACCCATGCAGGCCACGGGGAGAACGTACAAACTCCGTACAGACAAGCACCCCTACTCAGGATCGAACCCGGGTATCTGGCGTCTTTAGGCAGCAAATCTACAGCTGCGCCACCATGCCCACCTTTTGTATTTCACAAATAAGTTTCCCAATGGTTATATGAGATTTTGCCATTGAAATTCCAAAGATATTTTGTTTTTCCTCCTAAACCATTAAAAAAAATTATATTGATACCGATAGCACCAAGGCAAATTCCTTGTATGTGAATACTTGGCCAATAAACTTACTTACTTACTTACTTACATTGAAAATAATTGGTTAATATTGGTTTCACACAAACTGCATGACTTTTCTTGCTCTCTTATAAAATCAGTAACTGGTTATTTTCATTATCCATGTATGTGACTGGGCAGACTGATAAGGTACAGTTTGTGATGGCAGCAAATGATGACTAACAGTGAGAGAATTTATTACTGCCTTCAGATAGAGAACATATTCACAAAACTGGTCCAATAACTTGTCCAATAGCATTCCAATTGAGGTCATGTTAACAGTTAAAATTGACATTCTCTTTACACATCTTTGATTTGTAGACACTTTTCTTGTAGACAGTTATAGATGCCAGATACAGGAACATGAGACCAGTCATATGTGCTCGTATAGCCTTTCTAAAGTAGAAAACTATGACATAAAGGTACGTAAAAATATTTATCATGCAGATTTTTCAGGTGAGAATAAGGATCACATTTTTTTTAAACTGTAAATTGTCTTAATAAGCTGGTAAAATTGCTTGCAGAGGCAAACAAAACAAAGGTCAACATTTTATTCCCCCCACCCCACATTCACTTTCTGTTATACAAATGTATTGTGGGGTTCCATTTCTTGGGTGCAGCAGTCTTTAATACAGACAGTTATTGACAAGATAATCATTTAGACATAATAGACTTTTATGGTCTGTCCAATTCCAATCCTCGCCAGGAGTTCACACACATTCAGACACGATAATGATCAGAAGTCACACAGCTGACAAAGGTTGTGGGGAGAAGGCAGGAGAATGGGGTTGAGAGGGAAAGATCAGCCATGATTGAATGGCGTAGATGGGAGGGGCCGAACGGCCTAATTTTGCTTCTATGATTTATGAACATACATGTCCCATTTTTAACTTAGGAAAACTAGAGCTGGATTTTCTAAATGAGCATCGGATGAAAGCAGAAATAGATCAGCTGTGAAATACAGCATGGTTAGCTTCCATTCACCGTTTAAGCTCACTGCTACAATAACAAATTCTGTGGTCTGTTCACCAGCACAGTTCCCCAACAAATCATCCCCATTATAGTCAATCTCTTCACTTTGCTGCAATTCCATTGAATTGTCCCACAAAAAAAGGATCAGCTAATCTGATCCTACTGGACTAGGCAAAGTAGATACAGATACAGTATAAAGAAAGATCTTAATTTGAAACTTCTACCTGACACGCTGAGTTTCTCTAATAGTCTGCTTTTGCTGTATAATTACAAGTTTTATATTTTACAAGTTCCCAATAAGCAGAATGTGCCATGAGGCAATTAAAAAGGCAATTCAGGTTGGAATTCAGGATGGTTTAGGAATTGCAAGAACTAAACCTAGAATCGTAACTGGTTGGGTTTTAACTAGCTGCAGCTATTAAAAATACTCAAGGTGTATTCTCTGCTGATGTAGGTTTGGCAAAATGGTTCAATGATGCTTTTATTGCATGTTGCCATTCCAAAACACACCTCTATTTAGGAGATTGTACAAAAATAGTCTAGTGTGTACAAGAGGTGCCATGTTTTGGTGCCATTTTCAAAGTCCAGTCTATGCTCTAGTTATTATGAGCGGAGCTCGTTCCAGGCAAGCCCCAGGCTGCTGTAGGGCTCCAGCCATCGCCTTCATTGGACGTGGGAGTCAACCTGCGAACCAACGTCCTCTCCATGCCTGTCCACCTTTGTTCCCCGGCCAGACCCCTTTTCCCTCTCCTCTCCTACCAACCTCACTCCTTGCTGGTCACGTCCAGCGCTGCCGCCGGCCCAATCCTCCCGTTGGCTCTGCGGGCTCCCCCTTCCAGGCCGTGGTCCGCCGGGCTCTTCTAGCAGGGACTAGCTAGGCAAAAAAACCCTGTATGCCGCATTCCGCTGGGTCTTGCGTTCGGATGCAGTGGACTTGCTCGCCGCCTACCACCTGTAGCCGCGGTCTGTTGTGTCTTGTGTTCAGCTGCGGGGGATTGGCTCAGTGGCTACCCATCTGTAGGTCACTTCACCTTTGGAACTTCTACCATCGCGTGTGGCGATCTGAGATCTTCTGCCTCATATTACCTAATTAATTGACATCAAGGAATAACAACCACATTCCAAATAGTTAGGTGGGTCATTGACATCCTTGTAATGGATGCACCATAGCAATTGTCCTGATGGAGACCAAGACTATCAAAATGGCATCCAGTTCTCCAAAATAGTAGGGAATAACAGAAGAAAAGAAACACACTTGAAGTTCAAGGAGAGACATTGGATCAATATCTCAAATGGAAGCATGAACATAGTAAATCATTTAAAATGTAAAAATATTCCGAAGGATTTCTCGTAGATGTAATGAGAATTACATGGACAATCTGTTAAATAATTATATTTTATGATTGGTAGCAGAATGCTTGAGCTTGCATAATTTGTCAATGAGATGTGCTTTCTGGAGAGGCATTAAAAGCAGGGTTTAAATGTAAGGATGTTTGGTAGAATTCTAGTGAGGTTTGTGCCCGAAAACAAAATATGAGGGCAAATTATATTTTTTCAGGATGAAGGTGGGAGGCTGCAGTTTGGCATTACGTGAAATAGAAGTTAAATTTGCCTGTCTATAGCAATGCCACCTTGTTGGCAGGTTTCATAATGATGTTAGGCTTGGTTCCTAGTGAGCAACGGAACAGTGATGCACAAATTAGCAGATTTTCCTTTTTTATTCATATTTTCAGCATCTGCGGCTTTTCAAATTTTAGAAAGTTACAAAGATAGGGCAGGTGAGGCTGCACATAGATTTATGCACAAGGATGAAGCACTTGATGGACCAGGGACAAATGAAGTCAGAAAACTCCAGACAGCTGAGTGAGGCTGTTGTGGATTATAGGCCATAGACATCATCAGTTGCATTTACAGTACTTTGTTGATCTTTTCTGTCACTGCATCAACAATCTCCATCATTCAATGAAACACTGCTGGCTTTGTCTCTAATTATAGAGTCATGGAGTGATACAGTGGGGAAACAGGCCCTTCGGCCCAACTTGCCCGGGCAACCTGTCCCAGCTACACTAGTCCCACCTGCCTGCACTTGGTCCATATCCCTCCAAACTTGTCCTATCCATGTACATGTCTCACTGTTTCTTAAATGTTGGGATATTCCTAGCCTCAATTACCTCCTCTGGCAGCTTGTTCCCTACACCCACCACTCTTTGTGTGAATCAATTCATATTTTTTCCAAATGTAAGGCAGTGTCACCCCCCCCCCCCTAATCAATGTTTCTAGAACATTCTCCTTTAAGTGTGGTTCAACAATCTGGTATGATATTACTGCATTGAACAAGAATATAAAACATGTAGCTTTGTGGTCCTCAGGCAACACCCCAGCACAGTGAGTATATTAAGGATAGAGAGGTGGGATTAGGGTTATGGCTAAGCACTGAGATGGTAAGTGAGGAAATCTTCAGGGTTTACATTTACTAACTTAATAGACATGTTCAGAAAATGGATTACAAAACTGACCTTGGATCCCCACAAAAATAAAGAAGGGACTTCACTGTAAGATGTGCATAGATAAAGCAAAATGTAGAAACAAAGAACTGCAGACACTGGTTAATACACAAATGAACACAAAGTGCTGAAGTAACTCGACGGATCAGGCAGCCTCTCTGTAGAACATGGATAGATGATGTTTCATAAGATCATAAGTGATAGGAACAGAATTAGACAATTCAGCCCATCAAGTCTAGTCTGCCATTCAATCATAGCTGATCTATCTCTCCCTCCTGACCCCATTCTCCTGCTTTCTCCCCATAATCTCTAACACCTGTACTAATCAAGAATCTATCTATCTCTGCTTTAAAAAATATGCATTGACTTGGCCTCCACAGCCTCCGTGGCAAAGAATTCCACAAATTCACCACCCTCTGACTATATTCCTCATCTCCTTCATAAAAGAACGTCCTTTAATTCTGAGGCTATGACCTCTAGTCCTAGACTCTCCCACCAGTGGAAACACCCTCCCTCCCCACATCCACTCTATCCAAGCCTTTCACTATTCTGTACGTTTCAATTAGGACCTCCCTCATTCTTCTAAACCCCAGTTTCGGGTCGCGACCTTAGTTCAGACTGGAAATGCATGAAAAAAAATGTATGTAGATCTAAATGGAGTGTCCAAGGCTCGTGATAATGGGAAGAGAGGAGGTAAAATAAATAAGTCTAGAATTTGGGACAATACAATGGAAGGCATGGGAGGAGATTTGGCAATGACTGTGGTGTGGATCAGGGTGTTGTGAGGGTGTGTTCACTGCAAAATACAGAAAGGGGATGTAAAAATAAAATGTGTGGCATCATGTTAATGGTAGGATTGAATGGATATTGACTGACATAATGATGTTTCAAAATATTTGTCTGTCATCATATCATTTGATCTAATTTTCAAATCTACTTCAAAATTTTCACTTCTGGTACTAACATCAGTGAATTTATCTAGAGCACATTGTCCTTGAAAACACTCTTAAATGCATCCATGAAATTGCCCTTCAAGATGAATGTCAAAGTAGATTAACATTAAAGCGCACCATGGTTTTTCTTACCCTTGTTTATTGCTTCATATCAGTTCAAGACAGGTTATTTTTGCAAGTTGTAAGCAATTTGGATTAAACTGAGGAAATAGTCTGTGGGACAATAATTCCTTACCTCCCTTAGGCATTATTCAGCTGTCAGTTAATTCATAAACTAATATCAAGCAGCTTTTATAAATGATGATTATCCTGGTGTATTCATTAGTAATGGACTATCATTTTCAATTGAAGTTAGAGATCAGTCAGGTATACTCAGTTGATGAGACATAAGTAATGAATGCGGTCCTGGAATTTTCCAGAATTTTCGGCAAAAAAACAATATGCCAATAGAAAAATGTTCCCAACCCGAAATGTCATCTGCTTATTCCCTCCACAAGCCCTGATTGACCCGCTGAGTCTTTTTTTAGATATACGTGGAAAGAGGACCTTTGGCCCACCAAGATCACGCCAACCAATGATCACCAGCACACTGGTTTTATCCTACACTACAGACAACTAACAGAAGCCAATTAACCTACAAACCCACATGTCTTTCTCAGCATTTATGGAATAAGTGACAATATTTTTCATTGCGGAAAATATCTTTGTGGTCATTGCGTTTTATGAAAATGTGTAGGTACAGCCTTATGAAAGAAAGAAAAAGGTTATTCCTTTTATGGAGATGAATTCTATGACCTATCACACCTTCTGGTATTTCAACCGAAAGTTAAATATGTTCTATTTGTCGTTTATAGGAGAAATTGAAGGATTATTGTAATCTATATTCATTTAAAGTTTGGTAAATCAAATCAAAAGTAGGAAAAAGAGTAAGTGCATATCTTATTGCATTAAAGGACTTCACGTCATTGCATTTTTTATGAATTATTAAAACCTATATTGCAACATAGTATGTAGCTTAAATAATGAGATAATTCATCATCATTATTAACCTTCCCTTTGACCTAACCAAGAACCAATTACATTCTGAGTTAGAGTTGCCAGAATGAAGAAAGAAGTTGAGTTGTGATGATAACAGTGAGACATTGCCATCTATTTTTGCACAACCCCATCCTTGGGGTGCAACACTTCACCTTTCTGATCGGTGGAAATAATTGATTTGTTTTTGGATTGGATTTGCTATTCTTCCTGCACTTGTTGCACAAATTTTCATCAGATCTAGACAGTGCAAAGCATGGAGTCATTTAAATACATAAAGCAGGCTCACACTATGGAAGGTTTTTTTTTTCTGTGAGAAGAAAAAATAATAGTTTTATTCGAAACTGATGCTTGGAAGCCAACTGTGCTATTTGTAAATTGACTAAATTTATCAAAGCTGAGCAAAATAATTTCAGAACAACAATTTAAAATGCAATGCATTGTTCGACCTGCATAATTAGTATAGAGTCATGGAATATAGTCATACGGTATAATAACAGGCTCTATGGCCCACCTTGTCCTTGCTGAAAATTGTACTAGTCCCATTAATATGTATTTTGACTGTAGTCTTGCTGATTCAAACGTTTGTCCAGATGTCTCTTAAAAAAAATATTAGGCAATGTTTGACTCTTCTGGTATTCAGTATATGGAAGATGGCAGCTTGACTCACCACTGTTCTGCCATTGGTACTAATATTTAATTTTAAACATGTGATGTTTAACTTATTGATGATTGAGGAAGAAGGAAGTACCTTTTGGAAAATGTGATGCTAGTTATTCTACATATAAGTCATCTGATGAGTAAGGGTGCACTGGCAGGGCTGATGTGAGTTAAAGGCTGCGTAAATGATGGTAGAGTGATGAGAAGCATCACAATGAATTGCAGAACAGTCCCATCATTGGGCGGCACAGTGTGCACTGGTAGAGCTGCTGCCTTACAGTGGAAGAGACCTGGGTTTGATCCTGACTATGGGTGCTATCTGTATGGAGTTTGTACATTATCCATGATCATGGCTTTTTCCGGATATTCTGTTTTTTTCTATAACATACCAAAGACATGCAGGTTTGTAGGTTAATTGGCTTTTGTAAATCATCCATAGTGTGTAGGATTGATCTAGTGTACTCGTTGGTCGTTATGGACTCGGTAGGGCGAAGGGCCTGTTTCCATGCTGTATCTCTAAAAAAACTAAAGCTAAAACTAAAACTTAACAAATAAACATTACAGAACCTTAAGCTTTAAGTCCGCTGTTAGTTCATTGGTGAATTGTAGGTTACTAAAGTAAGTCTCAGGAAGAATGTGGTCCCAACACTCCATGCAGGTTCCACCTTGAATAAACCCTTTGCCCACAATGTCTGTGCCAAACATGGTGTTAAGACCAACTCTTATCTGCCTGCACACAATCCATATCCATGCATTCATCCATATGCCTACCCAAAAGTATCTTAATTCCAACTGTCATATCTGCCTTACCCACCTCCTCTGAAGCATGTTCCAGGCACCCACCACCCTCTGTGTAAAAAGATTTGCCCACACATCTCCTTTAAGCTTTTCCCCCTCTCACATTAAATCTATGCTTTCTAGAATTAGGGTGTGAATGGTCCTTGATTATGTTTGCAGCTTTCCCAAGGCAGTGTGATGTATAGATGTAGTCAGTGAGACTGGTTCGGGCATGTACTGGGCTGCATCCACAACTCTGCAACTTCTTACGATTTTGAGCAGAGCAATTGGCAAACCAAACTGTGATGCTTCTCAATAGGATGCTTCCAATAGTGCATCTATAGAAATTGGTAAGAATATATTGACGTGCCAAATTTCCTCAGTCTTTCGAGGAAGTAGAGGCATTGCTGTATTTCCTTGTCATACCATTAATATGATTAGACCAAGGCTAAGACAAGACCAAGATATTTACCCCTAGGAATTGACTCTGGCCACCCCTGATCATTTTGCCAACAATATATCTAGATTTCTGACAGGTTGGGATCACCCGATTTGAACACCTCCGACTTAGTTTTCAGTGGGGACGGCACTGCGCCAGAGACCTGGGTTTGTTCCTGACCATGGGTGCTGCCTAAGTGGAGTTTTCTCGTTCACCCTGTGATTGCGTGGGTTTTCTCTAGGTGCTCCGCTTTCCTCCCACATCCCAAAGGTGTGTGGATTTGTTGGTTAATTTGCTTCTGTAAATTGCCCCTAATGTGTAGGGAGTGGAAAGATAAAATAGAACCAGTATGAATTGGTGATCGATGGTCTGTTTGGACTCAGTGTGCGGAAGAGTCGCCGGTTGCCGACCCGTATCTTTCGATCAATTCAATATTGAGTGGATCTCATAATTCATCCATACTTTCCAGTTAAGGAACACTCCAATTATCGACTTTGGCATGCAAACTCATGAAGACTATGATGGCAGTGACTTATTTATTTAGCTCGGCTGCAGAGTCCTTGAATAAAGATCCATCCATGTACTCAAAGCAGTCATGTAGGATTTCATCTGTAATGGTGTTAAGAACTCCTGGAACTATTTATTTTATCTTCTTGTGTATCATGTGTATAGTATGATTAATGCTTTATAACTACTTTAATCATTGTATAAGATGTGCATAAATGTCCGCTTGAGCATCAAACACTATCAATTGTGACCATGTACACATTTGCCAGCCTTATCAAATTTCTAAACCAGGGTTTCCATGTAGAAACCAATTTCAATGGCCAGATGTCATAACTTAATTACTCTAGCTCTGCTTTTACAGTTCCTCCTGTTTATCTGTACTCCCTTGATAATCCTTTCATTTTCAGGGAACATAGATGATATTGTAATAGTTATTTTCTAGAGTGACAGACAATTGTTCAGCTAAATGAGCATTGTAAAACATTTAGTGTGCACTAGAGATTCACTCAGAGCTACAAGGGTGGAGATTTTTGATAGTTTTCTGAAATTAACTGCAATGGTTATCAGTCTTCTTAAGCAGGAATGCAAAGCCATAATTCACTGAAGAATAATTACAGAGAAAGAATGTGTTGAATTGTGGTTTTGATATAATGTGGGGTGTTTTGGCATTTACAAGGTAGCTTGTGTGACAATCATCTCAAAGCTATAAATATGAGGTTTATTTATGTGTGATGTTATAGATGTGGGATTTTGCAATGGTAGAGTTAAGCAATCCAATGATTTTCTACCTGTGGTAGATATAGCTTATAATCATCTAAAAATAAGATCTTACTTTGGATATATTTGAATAACTAAGCTATTTGTAGGATATTTTTCAGTCAATGAAGTACCAAGCAGATTGGGAAAAATTACTGTGAAAAACATAATTTTGTCCTTGCATTATAATTATTTTTATATAATTATAACTTTTTTTTTAAAAATTTCAGTTTTTTATAATAACACCTCGGCAAGGTGAACATGAACCTAACTTCAATGGAACAAAATATGTAGAGATGAGCATCATAAGTGGATGATGTGTTCCCTCATGTTTAGATGCCAAATTTGATGTTGCCTCTACTTTCTGCTGCCTTCCACACTATCACAGACCTTGCATTCTTTCCGCCATAGCCTCAGTGTTTTAAGGCTTGTTTTATTCCTAATCGGAAACTTTAACTGTATTTCTGCCTCCATGGCTGTTATCTGACATGTTGAGGATGTTTTACGTTACTGGCCTTTATTTCTGTAGTGACCCTACTTTCCAGTGATGCATCGTTGAGGTTTGATGCTTTTATATTGTGTAAAGAGGAACTGCAGATGCTCGTATATACTGAAGATGGACACAAAGTGCCGGTGTAACTCAGAGGGACAGGCAGCATCTCTGAAGAAAAAGGATGAGTGATGTTTCAGGTCGAGACCTTTCTTCAGACTGAAAGAAGAGCCCTTCTCCTTTCCGTGCTTCTATAATTGTGTTGTACTGCTGGATAATTATAATAACTTGGTCAGCATTTTGTAATCCTGCCAGGAGTCATTCTGTGTTTAAATCGCATTAAAAATGACTCTGCATTGGTGCCAGAACAAGATTCACCAGAAAGTTTGTTCCAATTGCAGTTTTTGACAGAGGATTTGTCATGAACCAAGCTTCCTAAGTCGACCAGAGTCCATCCCTTAATTTTTCTTCTCCATGATGGAATTACATGAATTAGAAAAATATTTTTTTTAAGTTCTCGGTTTGCAGTTGGACATTTGAGCTTCGGATGTGTTGGAACTGTATGGAAACCTACAGAGAAATAATTAAAGAACCAAACATTTTCCTCATCATGTGAAACATTAGATGATTCACAGTTTGAGATTTATAAAGTCTGAGTAATAACATGATAGCATCTGTGATGGTTGATAACTGCAGGTTTACACATGCAGAAAATTGCGATGAATAAGCACTGCAATTTTGTCCTCATAAGATTTTATTTTCGCAATAGTTTCAAAAAGTAATTGGACAAACTAAATCTTTAATCCCCTTAATGATCTATTTCCTCTTCAGAAGTTAATCTGTAAACCATTGCAATGCCATGTTTCATGCCCATTTTTAGAGCATTTGCCAGAGAATACTTTCCCTGGGAATTGCAGGTAGATGACAAAATGGTGAGGTTTAGCTGCCATGCAGTGGAAAGAGCCAGGTAGGAGGGTAAACGAAAGGGAAGTGGAACGGAAAAAAGACCAGGAGGAAAATAAGAGATAAAGATGAAAAATAAGGTCAAGAAAAATGTAATAACTCATTGAGTAAGTCCATATTTCCTCATAACAATGAATGTGGCTATTTGGCCCATCCAATTTATGCTGGCACTCAGAGCATTCCATTTACACTGCAATCTATTCCTTGTAATTTATTCTCTCCACATCCTAATTAATAACATCCAGATCTGATCACCCACCAGGAAGTAAAAATGAACAATTACCATATCAACCTGTGTGTCTTTGGGATGTGAGTACAGACTGTAGCATTTGAAGGAAACCTACACAGGCACAGGGAAGACATGCAAATTGCACTCAGATGGCACCAGAGGTCAAGATCAAACCTCGGACACTGGAATTTGGATGTGCTGCTGCTGTTCCACTGTGTTGCTTAAAGACTCTAATGGATAGATTTTACGTCGGAGTCACGTGAGTAATTGGGAACCAGATCCTGGGGCAGTAGTGATTGACGCTTTCTCACTGCATTGTGGTGGTATGTATATATATGCATTTCCACCGTTCTGTATCATAAATCATTGTCTGCTTAAAATCCAGCAGGATGATGCTTCAGGGGTACTGGTGATACCCGACAGGCCTACCCAGCCATGGCACCCTTTGATCTTGCAGCTGATGACACAACCCCTGATGGCTGTTCCCAACAAAGGGATTTATTGGTGCATCCGGTAAGTGGCCATCCGTTGTATGACCGTATTGATTTGTTAATTTGCAGATTTTAAGAAGGCCATATCTGGGGCATGGATTGTCGAGTTGAACTGTGGACATGCTTACTGCATCTTGGAGATCGAGTACTCAAAAGCAGTATATTTGTTATGTAAAAAAATGGGAAGCTTACTGTGTACAAAATAATATTGACTATTGTACAGCACGTATTTCGCATGTTCTAGAGTTTCTGTCAACCCTCTACTATGATGAAGGACTAAGTTATAGTGCAATCTATACAGCGAGAAGTGTTTTATCATCGTATTTAGTGATGAAGTCAGACAAACATTCTATTGGATCTCACCCTCTCGTTGTTCGGTTAATGAAAGGGATTTTTAATTCCAGACCTCCCAAACCTAGATAAATGGCAATTTGGGATGTGAGTATGGTCCTTAGTGCGTGAGTGGGTTCCTGTCTCGTCTTTGTTTTTGACCAAAATCACCATGAAGGTGGCCATGCTTATGGCATTGGTTTCAGCACAAAGAGTTCAGACGTTACAAAAATCACAGCTAGATAGAATGGAAACTGCTGCAGACAATGTTACGTTTTACATTTACGACCTCCTCAAACAAAGCAGGCCAGGTGTCACAGGGTTTTAAATAGTGTTTTCAGCATATCCCACGGATCCATCCTTATGCGTAAAAACACATTTGATGCAATACATTGCAGCTACAGAGGGTTTATGTAACATGGAGACAGGATTGTTTATCAGTTATAAAAAAACACACATAAGAGAGTGTCAGTTAATACTATTTCGAGATGGCTGAAACAAGTCTTGATTGATGCAGGTATTAACACTGATGTGTTCACATCTCATTCCACCAGAGCAGCAGCTACATCGGCGGCCAAGGCGAGGGACATCCCCGTCGACCACATTTTGGCGGCCGCCGGATGGGCAAATGAGCTGATGTCTCAGAATTTCTATCATCGGCCGATTGCCGATCCAGGGCTGTTTGCCAATGCTATTTTAAGTTCTGTTTAAGTTCTGTTTAAAGTGCCCTGGGATAGAGGGGTACTGTTGTTTGTTTATATTTTTAAATAAACCTTATTACTGCATTAAATGCAATGTTACTACTAATGCATTAATTTCTCATTCAAGTCAATCAATGCAGTGGGATGCCGGGATTTGTAATCTGCGGCATGAAATCACAAAGCTTTGAACTCTTCACAGAATCACTCACGTGATTCCGAAGTAAAATAGTAAGGTTAAACGAGAACTTACCAGTTTGAAGTTTGATCTTGATTTTATGAGTAGTTACGTTGGTGATTACGTGCCCGCCACGCCCAACCCTCTCTCATAAAGGATCATCTGGCAGTTCTCGAGTCACGCATCTTACTATGTCACTTCGGTGTTGTTATTTGTGATTTCATACCGCTGCTTTGAAGATTGACGCGCATGCGGCCTGACGGGTCTTCTTCACGTAATCACCAACGTAACTCCTCACAAAATCAAGATCAAACTTCAAACTGGTAAGTTCTCGTTTAATCTTACTATTTTGTTTTATTCACTCACAAGATGTTTCAAGGTTTCAAGGTCAGTTTATTGTCACATGTACCAGTTAAGGTACAGTGAAATTTGAGTTACCAAACATTAGCTCATTCTACCCTTCAAATTGGTGATTTTGCTAAACTATTTGGTGCAAGTCTGGGAATCTGTTGTTGTGACGCGTACCAAGGAAGTTTCATTCCAAACTGTTTAATTGTTATTTTACTGATATGATGATTTCATAGTCACCCTTATCGATACCAGCTTTTTATAATAGATTTATTTCATTAATTGAATTTGAACACCTGGTTGCCAAAATGACATTTAAATTATAATGGAATCATCACTGAAAGATTACTCGTGCAGTAACATAACTATTGTGTTACTCTACACTTTATTAAGGGGTTGATTTCTTAACCTGGTTCTATAAAACTGAATAAGTCTTTAAAAAAAACACATTTGGGGAAATTAAGGTAAAAATGTGATATCAATAGAGTATTGCTGGCTCAATATTGTAATGACTTTCCTATGTGAGCTACAGACCATTGAGATCAGTCACACCATGTTACATTCTCCTACCTTTACATTTAGGAAACTCAGAAAGCAGATTTGGGCATTGTATGGGATAGAAATACTAAAAGGTGAATCTTAGTTTGCCCTCTATTTCATTGAAGGCAATTATTCATTTAAAATAAACAGGCCAAACTTATTTAATACAGTAATCTTATCAATCTGTTATGTTTGCTACTCACAAACATAGAAATTATGGTTATGGATATTTATCAGTAGCTTTTTGTTATCACAGACAGGAAATGTTTGATCGTGAATTGATATCATTCGGTTCCAACAATCAAGCAACTGAAATGTAGTTAGATCTAGAAGGTCAAATATTTCACTGTTGAATGTTTATGGCAGAACTGAAATTGGAATCATCATTTTGGTACAACTAATGATCTGAAGAGGTCTTTCCTTCCTATTAGAAAGCCCACAGTCTGTCGATCCATGCAATGGGATTCATTGGGTTCACTGTTAAAGGGCAATGTAATGGGACAGAGGTTTCGGGGTAACGTGAGGGGGAACTTTTTTACTCAGAGGGTGGTGGCTGTGTGGAATCAGCTTCCAGCAGAAGTGGTGGAGGCAGGATCGATTTTAACATTTAAGAGTAAAGTGGATAGGTATGGACGTGAAGGGAATGGAGGGGTATGGTCTGAGTGCAGGTAGATGGGACTAGGGGAAAACAAATGGTCGGCACGGACTGGAAGGGCCGAGAGGGCCTGTTTCCGTGCTGTAATTGTTATATGGTTATATGGTTATATAATCTGTGGCCAAGATGCTGAAGGTAACCTCATTTAAATTAATCAGGCAGTCCCTCACCTAAAACTGGAAGGTGAGAGGTCAAGGCTTGCAGGAATGTACAAAATCAGGCACAGAATTCAACGGACCTAGAATGCTAAAGATGGTTTTGTAGTTTCAATCTAGCACTGATACTACTGATATGGATGCTGGAAGGAGATAGCTGTGCCAGCAGGGAAATCTGCACAGGTAACAGAGGTGCAGGTAATCGAGCAGTTAAATAGCTTTTGATGGCACTGGGTCTATATTCTAGAGTCAAGAGTGTTTTATTGTCATTTGTGCCAGATAGAACAATGAAATTCTTACTTGCTGCAGCTCAACAGAATATGTAAACATAGTATGATATGATAAACGAGAGTGAGAAAATAAAAGTTCAGTGTGTATATATACACATACACACATGCTCAAAAAAAACCATAATAGTACAATAATAATAATAACTAGACTAAGTGGGAACCGTTGGGTCCCATGTTCACACGGGAGGGCTGGTCCCCCAACACAATATTCCACCTCTCCAACAATTCCAATATTGGTGGCCAGTGAGGGTGGGGCGGCTTTCTGGAGTGTTAGAGTGGGTATTGTGGGCTGAAGGGACTGGTTTCCAGAGGGCTAATATGGACATTGTGGGCCGAGTGGATTCTTGGGCTGGCAGCTCAGTCACTCAAGGCCACCAAATTCAAGTGCAGTTTCCTACCACTTCAAGCAGGGTGCAAGGCCACCAAATTCAAGTGCAGTTTCATACCACTTCAAGCAGGGTGCAAGGCCACCAAATTCAAATTCAGTTTCATACCATTTCAAGCAGGGTGCAAGGCCACCAAATTCAAGTGCAGTTTCATACCATGAAACACACTCACAGTTCAGTAGACATTCAGTGTGTTTAGTTTATTCACAGCTCAGACTCAGTCATGACCTCTCCCTCCTCCATCTTGCAAATACTGAGCCACGTCCACTCTTCCGTGTTTAATAGTCCCTCTCCCCTCCCACCGGAAGGGGCATGGTCTTCATGGCATGATTGACAGGAGAGAGAATCTCAACCGTTTTTAAACATTAATATGTCTTTCATTTTTCATCGATGTGAAAAATCATCTGGCCCTGATGAGCAGAGGGGTACTCTGAGTAAGATCACAAGGCCAAAAATCACAACCGGAAGTGGTAGCATTTCTTCTAAAATCAATATACAGCGAAAACAGGAAGTGGTTAAGATTAGGCTTTTAATTATCTAGATAACTACATTAAGTGGGACCCATGTTCACATGGGAGGGCTGGACCCCCAACGCAATAGTCCACCTCTCTACCAATTCCAAGATTGCTGGACAGTGTGGTGGGGGGGGGGGGGGGGGGTGTTCCTGGAGCATTAGCATGGGTGTTGTGGGCCAAAGGGATTAGTTTCCAGAGGGCTAGTATGGCCATTGTGGGACAAATTAATTCTTGGCTGGCAGCTCAGTCACTCAGGCCTGGCAGCTCAGTAACTCAGGCCTGGCAGCTCAGTAACTCAGGCCTGACAGGCTGGCAGCTCAGAAACTGCCAGAAATTCTGCCAAAAACAGGTGAGAGACTGCGAGAGAGAAGGGGGAGAGGGTGGAAATCAATTTTAGACATTTTCATCTTTTTCAAAAAGCACACTGTCGCAAAAGGCACATATTTCAATAGGCACAGTTGCAAGGCACAGTTTAAAAACACATAAAGAGCACTCACAGGTCAGTATTCTCAGTGTTCTGTAGATTTCCAGCTCAGACTGAGAGTCGTGACCCTCTCCCTTCCCCATCTTGCAGAGACTGAGCCACGCCCACACTTCCGGGTTTTCTTGCTCTTCCCCACAACCCACCGAACGGGGTGTGGCCTTCATGGCTTGATTGACAGGAGAGAGAATCTCAACATATTTTAAACATTAATAAGTCTTTTATTTTTTATTGATGGGAAAAATCCTCTGGCCCTGATAGCTGGAGGGGGACTCTGAGTAAGGTGGCCAAAAATCACAGCGATAAGTGATCGTGTTTTTTCAAAAATCAATATACAGTGCAAACAAGAAGTGGTCAAGTTTAGACTTTTAATTATATAGATAGTCTATTGTAGTTCAGAGCTTATATGAAGTTGTAGTGTTTAATAACCTGGTGGCTGTAGGGGAGAAGCTGTTCCTGAACCTGGGCGTTACAGTTTTCAGGCTCCTGTACCTTCTTCCCGATGGCAGTGGCGAGTTTCGCTGGAGTTTCGAAGAATGAGGGGGACCTCATTGAAACCATCAGAGTAGTGAAAGGCTTGGATAGAATGGATGTGGAGAGGATGTTTCTACTAGTGGGAGAGTCTAGAACTGGAGGTCATAGCCTCAGAATTAAATAACATTCTTTTAGGAAGGAGATAAGGAGGAATTTCTATAGGTAGAGAGTGGTAATCTGTGGAATTCTTTGCCACAGAAGGCTGTGGAGGCAGTCAGTGGATATATTTAAGGCAGGAATAGATAGCTTCTTAATTAGTATGGATGTCAGAGGTTATGGGGAGTAGGCAGGGGAATGGGGTTAGGAGGGAGAGATAGATCAGCCATGATTGAATAGCGGAGTAGACTTGATGGGCTAAATGGCCTAATTCTACTCCTATCACATAATCTTATGAACTACTGCCTCACAACATCAGACACAGGTTCAATCGTGAACTTGGTAGTTGTCTGTTTGTAATGTCCATGTTCTCTCTGTGATCATATGCGTTTTCTTTGCGTACTCTATTACGCTTGCACGTCTTATAAACATGTGAATTGCTGGTTCATTTGGCCACTGTAAATTGCCCCACTGCAAATTGCCCCTAGCGAGTGGTAGAATCTGAAGGGAGTTGATGATAATGTGCAGAGAAAAATAATGAGATCAATGCAGCTGGATGATTGATGGTTGTGTGGGCTCTGTGGGTAGAAGACCCCTTTTTTTGCTGTAGACTGTATGAGCATTGCCGAGTTTCAAATAGCATTTCTGCTATTTCAACCATATTCTAGCCCACACTGACTCTACAGTAAACTAATTTCTTCCAAGATAATTTGTTTTTTTTTTCTATGATCTGTCAGGTCGTGGATGCCACAAGGAAATCTCCTGAGTTAAGAATTTAAACTACTGTCACAATGCCAAAGGTGATATAGCTGAGATTCAGTCATGAATATTTGGTAGGATATGCTGATGTGTTCTTTTGATCATCGGGTCAGTGTGAAGGGATCAGACTGGGTTGCTGGCGATATGGATGCCAAGAAGGTTGACGGTGGTGTCGCAGTGGTCTTGAGCGTTAAGGCCTCATGTGAGGCAGGAGGCATGCTGAAGGTATTTGGGAAGTACGTCCATGAAGTTAGCTGGATTAATGTCACCAGGGATGATGAACAGGGCATGAGGGTTTGTCATTTCAAGAGAGTTGAAGATCAAATGTAATTCATCAGTGCCACTTTGGTGTGTGTAGACTGCTGACAAGCTACATTCCCAAAGTAGGTAAAAGGGACAGCACTTTGTGGACTGGTATTCCCGGTCAGAATAGCAGAACTGAGCTAAGACGTCGCTTCAGTGCTTGACGAAGCATTGACCAAATTACAGACACTGTCACCTTTCCCCTTGCCTAAGGATGTTGTCTGGTCCATAAGATAAATGGAGAAAACCTCAGGTTGTACACCATGGCCCAGGGATGAGCCATGTTTCAGTGAAACAAAGAACACAGCACTCCTTGATATCACTTTAAAACAGTAGAGTCTAGCTAAGCTCCTCAAGCTTGTTCTTGAGCAATTAGTTGGAAGTATATTGGAGGAAGGATGGGGGGGAGGAGGAAATTCCCGTTGTTTCAATATTGTTGACCAAATGCGTGAGTTTCACTTATGATTGCTGTAACTGGCAGAAACATAAACTAATTTAAATAACTGTGGATATAATCATCAGTTTCAATCAGAATTTTTAACTGAGTACTCATACGATCCAACAAAATCTCCTTCTTGCTTAATTCAATGACTAACAAGAATGAGGGAAATCAATTTTTTTAAATTATTTCACTCTGTACTCAAAATTGTGTGAATTAAACCAATTTCTCCAATTGGTCAACTGTGAATTGGTAAACAGTTTGGAACAGGAAGTTCACTTTGGCATTATTTGGATAACAACGTTTCCTTATTTTCTTGTCTTCAAAGTTAGCCCGCACTAATCTCTTCATCAGATTGACTGCGAGAAAGCTGACTGTGGACTTTCCCAACACTATCAATGCGTGTCCATGTTCAACTCAGGAAAGAGAGATGAACAGTGAAATTAACTTCAACCCCTTTGATAAATGATGTAGAGAAGTTACTGAAGTTACCAACGCTCCGTGCAATCAGATGACACTCACGCAATATCAGAGGTGCAATCACGCAATATCACTTAATCTGGTGCATCATATATGACAATAAGTATGGGCCATTTATTGAACAATATTAAATGTTAAATCATGCTATATTTTATTTATATTCACTGGCTGTCATTTTTTTTTTAAACAATATAAACAATAACAACACATGTTTCACAGCGTGTCTTTGAATTTGATGAAAAATAAACTTTGAATTTTATCTTTATTAAATGCCTGTATTAATCCTGAAACTGAAATATGAAATAACTTGAATGTACTTGTTAGACATGCTGGATTTACCAAAAATAAAATAGGATAATTATAATAATTGACTATTTTGAGCTAAGTTTGCAAAATTGAAATGTAAACTGCTTTTTGCTTGGAAGAAGGTCGTGATTAATGTTCGCTACATAATTATATCCTAAATTTGGAGAGGTCCTTCATGGCACATCAATATGTAGGCATTTCCTTAAATAGTGTGGCAATTTATTTAGAGTATGACAGAATTTCTAGAATAGAATTCAATACAATATAAACTATTTGTTCCTTTGGCCAACTTTAAACAGTAGATTTTGTTTAGCAAATTGGTGCATAATAGTATTGCATAAGGTCATGAGTGATAGGAGCAGAATTAGGCCATTTGGCCCTTTGGTCATTTGCACGGAGGTGGAGAGGAGAGCTCTTCAGCGCGTCGTCCACAGAACGCAAAAGATTATTGGGATACCGCTACCAGCCTTGGATGGCATCTACCACACACGGTGCCTTAGGAAGTCCTTCAGCATCCATAAAGACTCCTCTCACCCTTGTAATGGACTGTTCGAACTACTCCCTTCTGGCAGACGCTACAACGCCTTCTACGCCCGCACCTCCAGACTCAGGAACAGATTAATTCCCAGAGCTATAGCGGCTCTGGACCGGCCCTGCTGAGTGCCCCACACCCCCATGGACTGTCTCCCTCAGATGGTCACGTCGCACAGACACATCTGCACTTTAGTCTATTTTGGTTTTGACTGTTTTACTGTTCTAATGTTCTTTTCACAAACCTTGTTCTCGGGGTTTCTAAAACTAAATTTTATTAATCGTTTAAGTTATGACATCGGATGGAGTTGCAAACCAAATCTCGTTGCACTTATGTGTAATGACAATAAAATATACTATTATTATTTTTATTATTATTATTATTATTATTATTATTATTATTATTATTATTATTATTATTATTATTATTCATGTTTACTCCGCCATTTAATCACGGCTCATCTATCTCGCCCTCCTAACCCCATCTTCTGCCTCTCCCCATAACCCCTGATACCCGTAATAATCAAGAATCTTTCTATCTCTTTTTAAAATATCCATTGACTTGGCTTTCACAGCTTCTGTGGCAAAGAATTCTACAGTATCTAAGGTAGTTTTCTACTTTTTTGATATAAGTATTTTGGGGTATCCTTATCTAGATTTTCGGTGGTTGCAGTTGGAAAATATCTCCCATATTTAGTCTCCAAGCTACAGGAAATAGTTGGCAATATTAATAATTGACAACGGTACTTTATTCATAGAACATCTCACGAAGCCCATAGCAATCTTTGCAAATTTTGTTTCAAAACAGTATCATTCTGAAACATTCATCATCATAGTTGTAGCACTAGATGTATCTAGCACATAGTCACATATAGTATTCCTGAGGTGACAGTATTAATCTATTATTGTCCATAAACTATTATTAATGCAGTAATTGCAATAAAAGATTCCCAAATTAAAATGGTGTAGGATGCTATTGCTATTAGTAAATGGCCCCTTGCTTAATATTTGCTTCAGCGTCCATGTCCTAATTTGAAGATGTCTCTGACAATGTATGAATGTGTAGGGCATATTCTTAAATACACTGTCAACTTACTTAGAATGCAATGGCAGAATTTTACTTACCTTCGAAATCAGAAAACAACTATGACATGCAATCTGGTCCACGTGTTTAGATCAGGTGCAACTCTTAAAAAGAGGATTTTTGAGCCATACTATAATGACTGGCAGTTCAAGATGTTTCCTATGCCTTTCAATATGATTTTTTTTTCCTTCAATAGATAAAAGACAATAGGTGCAGGAGTAGGCCATTCGGCCCTTTGAGCCAACACCGCCATTCAATGTGATCATGGCTGTTCATCCCCAATCACTACTAAATGATGAAAGAATACCATATTTGTAGTAGGACCTTTGTTAAGCGTAACGATGTTAAGTGTTGACAACATTGTGGCAGCCAGGGAATTTGAGGTGGCGAAGGGCTGTGGGTGGAGATTGGCATTTGATGAGTCCCATAGGAAACTATCTTCTGTGGAGACTTGATTGACTGTGAAATGACCCATTCTTCTCCATACTGGCTGTAAATAGCTATTTCACTCAATGTGACCTTCACGTATGCCCAACGCCTGTAAAACAAAGCGTGATAGAAAATGGGAATATTTCTGCGTTTTATAAACTGGTGCAAAATTTATCCCAATGTTTACTGGCTATGTGGCTGATCTATTGATTCAAGTTCTAATGACCTATACTGTACAGATAGATCCCTGCTGGTTGCCATAGATACAATGTGCCAAAGGGCCTGTTTCTATGCTGTTCGACTCTATAACTGATTCAAAGAACACGACTGTAACTGTTTAGAATTTTCAATTTCGTTTTAAGTATCAGAAACTATGAAGCTTGTGGATTATCATGAAACCCAGGTGGCTCACTAATGCATTTCAAGGAAAAAAAATCAATTGTTGCTTAACGTGCCACCTTAAACATTTACTATTTTCATTCAATTAAAGCAAAATAAATTCTCAGGTTGGAAATGTCAAAGACTAGAGAGCATAGCTGAGAGATTCAGAGTTTAAATGAGATTTGTGGGGCAAGCTTTTTACACAAAGGGTGTGGGAGCCTGTAAGGGGTGATGGTGGAGGCAGATGCGATAGTGGTGGTTAAAAACCTTTTAGATAGGCACACAGTTATGCAGAAAATTGAGAGATATGGATCATGTGCAGGGTGAGGGGTTTAGTTTAACTTGGTGTCACGTTCGGCACAGACATTGTGGGTCGAAGGGTCTGTTACTGTGCTGTACTTCTCTATGTTATATGTTAAAATAGAGCAACAATAAATGTGGGTAGACAAAAAATGCTGGAGAAACTCAGTGGGTATGTGGATAGACTGTTGTTTTAGTCTAATCATTAAGTTAGAACACAGCCACAATTCCTCTAGCTCATTTAAAGATCATTTGACATGTGCCTCAGGACTGACCCCAATGCTAAATATTAATTCTGAGCCTTATTACCAATGTATTGATACGGCTGTACCACAACATGGTGTCTTAGGTCTATCTACAACCACATTGATGACATCAGGCCTTTACTGGTGATTGCACAAAATTAATTTCCAAGTAAAACTTGTTCTGATAACAAAACAGTCATTATCTACAATCAGCAAGACTGTCAGCACATTCTGGCTTGAGCTGATAAGTGGCAAGTTACATTTATTATGCACAACTATCAGACAATGCTCATATTCAACAAAAGAGAACATAGACATTTTCCACCATCAATGTACCGGCTGCATTGGCAGGTCAGATGCTGGGCGTTCTGCTGAATGCCATTCAGCTCTTTATTTGTAGGAAGGAACTGCATATGCTGGTTTAAACTGAAGACAGACACAAAAAGCTGGAGTAACTCAAAAGGATAGGCAGCATCTCTGGAGAGAAGGAATGGGTTACTTTTCGGGTTGAGACCTTTCTTCAGTCTAAAGAAGGGTGTCGAGCTGAAACACCACCCATTCCTTCTCTCCAGAGATGCTGCCTGTCCCGCTGAGTTACTCCAGCTTTTTATGTCTATCTTCAGCTCTTTATTTCACAGTCACAATAATACGTTATTAGCCAAGTATGTTTTGCAACATATGAGGAATTTCATTTGCCAAGTCAGTCATACAATAAAAAGCAACAAAACACATTTTAACATAAACATCCACCACAGTGATTCGTCCACATTCTTCACAGTGATGGAAATTCAAATCTCTTCTTTAGCTCTCCCACAGTCAGGCGTCGAGCCCTCCGTACACGGGACGATCTTGACTCCAGTAGCCGGCGACGTTTGGGCCCTTCGTATCGGGTCGATCAACTCCTGCATTGGGGGGATGTTAGCTTCCCCGCGCCAGTGATTGGATCCCCGGGTCGGGGCCGGTCGAACCTTCCGCGAAATTGGAGCTCCCGATTAGCCTCTCCCAAGACTGCGAGCTTGCGATGTTAAAGTCCGCAGGCAATAGTTGGAGCGATCCCAGGCAAGGGATCGGCTCCGATGTTAAGTCCACGCCCGCGGTGGGGCTCAAGGTCAGTCCATGGAGGCCTCCAGCTCCATCGATGGTTGGCTGCAGAGCGACCAGAGAATGCGATCCGGAAAATAATCGCATCTCCGGCAAGGTAAGAAACTGAATAAAAAGTTTCCCCCGACCCCCCACCCCTCCCCCCACATAAACAAACCGGAATTCCCTGACTCCTTCCAACATCTACAAGGCATCGGTGTTGGGGGTGATGGAATATTTTCTACTTGCCTAGATGAACACTGCTTCAACTAATTTTGAAAAGCCAAATGCTATTCGGAATGAAGCAATTGCTTGATTAGCACTTCAAATGCCACCTTAAACATTTACTATCTTCACCAGCCTAAAGACAATGTGCACAATTTGCAAAGTGCACTGTAGAAACTCACCAAGACACCAAGACATTTTCAGCAGCATTACTGAATTGTGTGACATGTGCCATTTGGGAGGATAAGGCACCATCACGATCTGCAAATCCCTCTCCAAGTTATAACATTTCTCTGAGTTACAAGCTCCTTACAATTATTAAAAGGCTTTTGAAAAGTTTCTTAGATAGAAAAGGCTTAAAGAGAAATAGGCATAATGTAGGAAACAGGATTAGTGTGGATTGGCATCAAAGTCGGCAGGGACGAGGTGGGTCAAAAGGGTTGATTTCTGTGCTACACGATTCAAAGATTCTATAAAGTTACACGCCAACCAACTTTGAAATATCTCTCTCGTCCTACCTTATCGGTGAGGCTTCTTCCTTGGACTGCCTCTCCACCAACCCCACAGGAGCTACTTGGCTGTAGGGAATCTGAAAAGCAGTTTACCTCAACTTTCCCAAAGGAGTTTAGGGACCAGCAACATAAATTATAGAAACATAAAAAACATAGAAAATAGGTGCAGGAGTAGGCCATTCGGCCCTTCGAGCCTGCACCGCCGTTCAATATGATCATGGCTGATCATCCAACTCAGTATCCTGTACCTGCCTCCTCTCCATACCCCCGATCCCTTTAGCCACAAGGGCCACATCTAACTCCCTCTTAAATATAGCCAAGGAACTGGCCTCAACTATCTTCTGTGGCAGAGAATTCCAGAGACTCACCACTCTCTGTGTGAAACATATTTTCCTCATCTCGGTCGTAAAGGAATTCCCCCTTATCCTAAGACTGTGACCTCTTGTTCTGGACTTCCCCAACAATCTTCCTGCATCTAGCCTATCCAACCCCTTAAGAATTTTGTAAGTTTCTATAAAATCCCCCCTCAGTCTTCTAAATTCTAGCGAGTACAAGCCAAGTCTATCCAGTCTTTCCTCATATGAAAATCCTGACATCCCAGGAATCAGTCTGGTGAACCTTCTCTGTACTCCCTCTATGGCAAGAATGTCTTTCCTCAGATCAGGAGACCAAAACTGTACACAATACTCCAGGTGTGGTCTCACCAAAACCCTGTACAACTGCAGTAAAACCTCCTTGCTCCTATACTCAAATCCATTCGCTATGAATGCTAACATACCATTTGCTTTCTTCACTGCCTGTTGCACCTGCATGCCTACTTTCAATGATTGGTGTACCATGACACCCAGGCCTCGTTGCATCTCTCTCCCCTTTTCCTAATCTGCCACCATTATCTGAATGGTCTACCCTCCTGTTTTTGCCATCAAAATGGATAACCTCACATTTATCCACATTATACTGCATCTGCCATGCAATTGCCCACTCACCCATCCTATCCATGTCACCTTGCAGCCTCCTAGCATCCTCCTCATACCTAACACTACCCCCCAGCTTAGTGTCATCTGCAAACTTGGAGATGTTGCAATCAATTAGAAACATAGAAACATAGAAAATAGGTGCAGGAGGAGGCCATTCGGCCCTTTGAGCCAGCACCGCCATTCATTGTGATCATGGCTGATCGTCCGCTATCAATAACCCGTGCCTGCCTTCTCCACATATCCCTTGACTCCACTAGCCCCTAGAGGTCTATCCAACCCTCTCTTAAATCCATCCAGTGATTTGGCCTCCACTTCCCTCTGTGGCAGGGAATTCCATGAACTCACAACTCTCTGGGTAAAAACGTTTTTTTCTCAGCTCAGTCTTAAATGACCTCCCCTTTTTTCTAAGGCTGTGGCCCCTGGTTCTGGACTCACCCAACATTGGGAACATTTTTCCTGCATCTAGCTTGTCCAGTCCTTTTATAATTTTATATATTTCTATAAGATTCCCCCTCATCCTTCTAAACTCCAGTGAATACAAGCCTAGTCTTTTCAATCTTTCCTCATATGACAGTCCCGCGATCCCAGGGATCAATCTCCTGAACCTACGCTGCACTGCCTCAATCACAAGGATGTCCTTCCTCAAATTAGGAGACCAAAACTGTACACAATACTCCAGATGTGGTCTCACCAGAGCCCTATACAACTGCAGAAGAACCTCTTTACTCCTGTACTGAAATCTTCTTGTTATGAAGGCCAACATTCCATTAGCTTTCTTCACTGCCTGCTGTACCTGCACGCCAACTTTCAGTGACTGGTGTACAAGGACACCCAGGTCTCGCTGTACCTCCCCTTTACCTAACCTAACCCCATTGAGATAATAATCTGCCCCCTTGTTTTTGCCACCAAAGTGGATAACCTCACATTTATCTATATTATACTGCATCTGCCACGCATCTGCCCACTCACTCAACCTGTCCAAGTCCCCCTGCAACCTCCTAACATCCTCTTCACAGTTCACACTGCCACCCAGCTTTGTGTCATCTGCAAACTTGCTAGTGTTGCTCCTAATTCCCTCTTCCAAATCATTAATATATATGGTAAACAGTTGCGGCCCCAACACCGAGCCTTGCGGCACTCCACTTGCCACTGCCTGCCATTCTGAAAAGGACCCGTTCACTCCTACTCTTTGCTTCCAGTCTGCCAACTAATTTTCTATCCATGTCAACACCCTACCCCCAATACCATGTGCTCTAATTTTAGTCACCAGTCTCCCGTGCGGGACCTTATCAAAGGCTTTCTAAAAGACTAGATACACTACATCCAGTGGCTCCCCTTCATCCATTTTACTTGTCACATCCTCAAAAAATTCCAGAAGATTAGTCAAGCATGACTTCCCTTTCATAAATCCATGTTGACTTGGACTAATCCTTTTACTGCTATCCAAATGCTGCGTTGTTACCTCTTTAATAATTGACTCCAGCATCTTTCCCACCACCGAAGTCAGGCTAACTGGTCTGTAATTCCCCGTTTTCTCTCTCGTTCCTTTCTTGAAAAGTGGGATAACATTAGCTATCCTCCAATCCACAGGAACTGATCCTGAATCTATTGAACATTGGAAAATGATCACCAATGCGTCCACTATTTCTAGAGCCACCTCCCTGAGGACCCTGGGATGCAGACCATCAGGCGCAGGGGATTTATCATCCTTCAGTCCCATTAGCCTACCCAATACTATTTCTCGCCTAATTACAATTTCTTTCAGTTCCTCTACCCCCTTAGATCTTCTGTCCCCCAGTACATCTGGGAGATTGTTTGTGTCCTCCTTAGTGAAGACAGATCCAAAGTACCTTTTCAACTCTTCTGCCATTTCCTTGTTGCCCATAATAATTTCACCCGTGTCTGCCATCAAGGGACCCACATTTGACTTTGCTACTTTTTTTTCCTTAACATATCTAAAGAAGCTTTTACTGTCCTTCTTTAAATTCCTGACCAGTTGCCCCCGATACTTCATCTTTTCAGCTCATATTGCACTTTTGTTTCCTTCTGTTGTCCTATGAAAGTTTCCCAATCCTCTGGCTTCCGGCTACTCTTTGCTGTGTTATACATCTTTTCTTTTAGTTTTATTCTATCCCTAACTTCTCCTGTCAGCCACGGTTGCCTCCTACTCCCCTTAGAATCTTTCTTCCTTTTTGGAATGAAATGATCCACCGTCTTCCAGATTATGCCCAGAAATTCCTGCCATTGCTGTTCCACCGTCATTCCTGCTAGGATCCCTTTCCAGTCTACTTTGGCCAGCTCCCCTCTCATGCCTTCATAGTCCCCTTTGTTCAACTGCATCACTGCCACTTCCAATTTAACGTTCTCCTTCTCAAATTGCAGATTAAAACTAATCATATTATGATCACTACCTCGAAGCGGTTCCTTTACCTCGAGTTCTCTTATCATATCTGGTTCATTGGACAACACTAAATCCAGAATTGCCTTTTCTCTGGTCAGCTCCATTACAAGCTGCTCTAAGAATCATCTCAGAGGCATTCTACAAACTCTCTTTCTTGGGGTCCTGAACCAACCTGATTTTCCCAGTCTACCTGCATATTGAAATCCCCCATCACCACAGTAGCATTACCTTTGTTACATGCCAGTTGCCTCCTGTTGCAACTTACACCCTACATCCGGGCTACTATTTGGGGATCTGTAAATAACACCAATTAGTGTCTTCTTGCCTTTACAATTCCTCAACTCAATCCACAGTGACTCTACCTCATCAGTCTGTATGTCTTCCCTCGTAAGGGACTGAATTCCATCCCTCATCAGCAGAGCTACCCCTCCTCCTCTGCCCACCTGCCTGTCCTTTCTATAGGATGTATAACCCTGAATATTAAGTTCCCAGGCCTGATCCTCCTGCAGCCACGTCTCAGTAATCCCCACAATGTCATATCTACCAACCGCTAACTGAGCCTCAAGCTCATCTACTTTACTTCTTATACTTCGCGCATTTATATACAATACTTTTAATTCCTTACGCATCTCACCTTTCACATCGATCACTATTACACTTGGCCATACTCTCCTATCCCTTTGTGAGCTTCCTTTCCCGTTAATTCTGGGGTCATTAACCATCCCTTTACTCTCTTTCCTTTAACTCCATCGTCGACTATCCCATTTGATACCCCACCCCCCTTATTCAGTTTAAAACCACCCGTGTAGCAGTGGCAAACCTGCCTGCCAGAAAACTGGTCCCCCACCAGAAGATGCAATCTGTCCCTTTTGTACAGTTCCCCCTTACTCCAAAACAGATCCCAGTGATCTAAGAATCTAAATCCCTGCCCCCTGCATCAGTTCCTCAGCCACACATTCAGGTCCCGTATCTCCCTGTTCCTGCTCTCGCCAGCATGAGGAACTGGAAGCAAACCAGCGATAACAACCCTGGAGGTCCTGCTTTTCAGCATTTTTCCGAGCTTTCTAAAGTCACGCTGCAGAATATTCATCCCCTTCTTTCCGACATCGTTTGTGCTGACATGCACTACCACTTCCGGCTGTTCACCTTCGCCCTTGAGGATTTTCTGCACTCTGTCCGTGACATCCTGGATCCTGGCACCAGGAAGGCAGCACACCATCCTCGAATCCTGTCTGTTGCCGCAGAAACCCCTGTCTGTACCTCTCACAATGGAGTCTCCAACTACAATGGCGTTGCCCGATGTTGGCCTCTTTGGTTTTGGCTCAACAGCCCTTTTTGCTTCACAAGCCAGTCCGCCACTCAGTGTTTTAACGTCTTAATTCCCTCGTCCAAATAATTAATATATATTGTAAATAGCTGCGGTCCCAGCACTGAGCCTTGCAGTACCCCACTAGTCACTGCCTGCCATTCTGAAAAGGACCCGTTTACTCCTACCCTTTGCTTTCTGTCTGCCAGCCAGTTCTCTATCCACATCAATGCTGAACCCCCAATACCGTGTGCTTTAAGTTTGTTTACAAATCTCTTATGTGGGACCTTGTCGAAAGCCTTCTGAAAGTCTAGATATAACACATCCACTGGTTCCCCCTTATCCACTCTACTAGTTACATCCTCGAAAAATTATATAAGATTCGTCAGACATGATTTACCTTTTCGTAAATCCATGCTGACTTTGTCCAATGATTTCACCACTTTCCAAATGTACAGCTATTTCATCTTTAATAACTGACTCTAGCAGTTTCCCCACTACCGATGTTAGACTAACTGGTCTGTAATTCCCCGTTTTCTCTCTCCGTCCTTTTTTAAAAAGTGGGGTTACATTAGCTACCCTCCAATCCTCAGGAACTACTCCAGAATCTAAGGAGTTTTGAAAAATTATCACTAATGCATCCACTATTTCTGTGGCTACTTCCTTGAGTACTCTGGGATGCAGACTATCTGGCCCTGGGGATTTATCGGCCTTTAATCCATTCAATTTACCCAACACCATTTCCCGGCTAACCTGGATTTCACTCAGTTTCTTCACCTTATTTGACCCCTGGTCCCCTGCTATTTCCGGCAGATTATTTATGTCTTCCTTAGTGAAGACAGAACCAAATAGGTATTCAATTGGTCTGCCATGTCCTTGTTCTCCGTGATCAATTCACCTGTTTCTGACTGCAAGGGACCTACATTTGTTTTAACTAATCTCTTTCTCTTCACATATCTATAGAAACATTTGCAGTCAATTTTTATGTTCCCTGCCAGTTTTCTTTCATAATCTATTTTCCCTTTCCTAATTAAGCCCTGTGTCCTCCTCTGCTGGACTCTAAATTTCTTCCAGTCCTCTGGTAGGCTGCTTTTTCTGGCTAAATATAAATTATGATCTTGCTAATCATATCCGCATCCCATGATGGGAAGAAAAACCTTCTACATGATTGGATAATTGAAGGCATTTACATACACTCAAAATGTTGGACATTGCCCAGAAGAATGTTTGTTAGCAATCACCTTTAAGCTACCTTCTCCAAAACTCCAACATACTGTGCCCCATCTGTACAACACACTGAAGCAATTTGCCAATGTTTCAGTCTCACGATCATAACCATTCCCTGCCATTATCTCCTCCACCCCCCTTCTCTTGAGGGAGAAAGATGGAAGATTAGAATGTCATTGACTCTGGTTTAGAAACCATATAACCATATAACAATTACAGCACGGAAACAGGCCCTCTCGGCCCTTCCAGTCCGTGCCAACCATTTGTTTTCCCCTAGTCCCATCTACCTGCACTCAGCCCATACCCCTCCATTCCCTTCACGTCCATATACCTATCCACTTTACTTTTAAATGTTAAAATCGATCCTGCCTCAACCACTTCTGCTGGAAGCTCATTCCACACAGCCACCACCCTCTGAGTAAAGAGGTTCCCCCTCACGTTACCCCTAAACCTCTGTCCCTTAATTCTCATGTCATGCCCTCTTGTTTGAATCTTCCCTACCCTCAATGGGAAAAACGTATCCACGTCAACTCTGTCTATCCCTTTCATCATTTTAAAGACCTCAATCAAGTCCCCCCTTAACCTTCTGCGCTTCAAAGAATAAAGACCTAACTTGTTCAACCTTTCTGTGTAACATAGTTGCTGGAACCCTGGCAACATTCTAATAAATCTCCTCTGTACTCTCTCTATTTTGTTGACATCCTTCCTATAATAAGGCGACCAAAATTGTACACCATACTCCAGAATTGATCTTACCAATGCCTTGTACAATTTTAACATTACTTCCCTACTCCTATATTCAATGCTCTGATTTATAAAGGCCAGCACACCAAAGGCTTTCTTTACCACCCTATCTACATGCGATTCCACCTTCAGGGAACTATGCACAGTTATTCCTAGATCCCTCTGTTCCACAGCATTCCTCAATTCCCTACCATTTACCATGTACGTCCTATTTTGATTTGTCCTGCCAAGATGTAGCACTTCACACTTATCAGCATTAAACTCCATCTGCCATCTTTCAGCCCACTTTTCCAAATGGCCCAAATCTCTCTGTAGACTTTGAGAATATACTTCATTATACACAATACCACCTATCTTAGTATCATCTGCATACTTACTTATCCAATTTTCCACCCCATCATCCAGATCATTGATGTACATGACAAACAACAGTGGACCCAACACAGATCCCTGAGGCACCCCACTGGTCACCGGCTTCCAACCTGACAAACAGCCATCCACCATTACTCTCTGACATCTCCCATTCAGCCACTGTTGAATCCATCTTGCTACTCCGCCATTAACACCCAAAGATTGAACCTTCTGAACCAACCTTCCATGGGGAACCTTGTCAAAGGCCTTACTGAAATCCATATAGACAACATCCACTGCTTTACCCTCATCAATATCCCTAGTTACCGCTTCAAAAAATTCAAGAAGGTTTGTCAAACATGACCTTCCAGGCACAAATCCATGTTGACTGTTCCTGATCAGACCCTGTTTATCCAGATGCTTATATATATTATCTCTAAGTATCCTTTCCATTAATTTGCCCACCACTGACGTCAAACTAATAGGTCTATAATTGCTAGGTTTATTCTTTGAACCCTTTTTAAACAATGGAACAACATGCGCAGTACGCCAATCCTCCGGCACTATTCCCGTTTCTAATGACATTTGAAATATTTCTGTCATAGCTCCTGCTATTTCTACACTAACTTCCCTCAATGTCCTAGGGAATATCCTGTCAGGACCTGGAGACTTATCCACCTTTATATTTTTCAAAAGTGTCAGTACTTCCTCCTCTTTGAATCTCATAGTTTCCATAGCTACTCTACTTTTTTCCCTTACCTCACAGAGTTCAATATCCTTCTCCTTGGTGAATACCGAAGAAAATAAATTGTTCAATATCTCCCCCATCTCTTTTGGCTCTGCAGATAGCTGTCCATTCTGGTTCTCTAATGGTCCAATTTTATCCCTCGTTATCCTTTTGCTATTAATATAGCTTTAGAAACCCTTTGGATTTACTTTCACCTTTCTTGCCAAAGCAACCTCATATCTTCTTTTAGCCTTCCTAATTTCTTTCTTAAGATTCTTTTTACATTATATTGAAACTAATGGTATTGTGATCACTGGTTCCGAAGTGCTCACCAACACATACCTCCGTCACCTGACCTGCCTCATTTCCTAACAGGAGGTCCAGCACTGCCCCTTCTCTGGTCGATACCTCTATGTTCTGCTGCAAAAAACTATCCTGCACACATTTTACAAACTCCAAACCATCCAGCCCATTTACAGAATGTGTTTCCCAGTCTATTTTTGGAAAATTGAAATCTCCCACAATCACTACCTTGTGCTTACTAGTAATATCTGCTATCTCCTTACATATTTGCTCTTCCAATTCTCGCTCCCCATTTGGCGGTCTATAATACACCCCTAAAAGTGTTGCTACACCGTTCCCACTTCTCAGTTCCACCCAAATAGCCTCCCTAGACGAGTCCTCTAATCTATCCTGCCAAAGCACTGCTGTAATATCTTCTCTGACAAGCAATGCAACACCTTCCCCTCTGGTCCCTCCAATTCTATCACACCTGAAGCAACGAAATCCTGGAATATTTAGTTTCCAATCACAGCCCTCCTGCAACCATGTTTCACTGATTGCCACAACATCATATTTCCAGGTGCCAATCCAGGCTCTAAGTTCATCCACCTTACTTACAATGCTCCTAGCATTAAAATATACACATTTTAGAAACCCACCGTCCCTTATTCTCTGTCTATTATCTTTTTCATCTTTCTCGCCTACATTTTGGGTCCGAGTGCTTCCCTTCTCTGCCTCTTGCCTGACCCCTAGCCCCCTCTACCCGAGTCCCTCCCCCCAGCCTTTCTAGTTTAAAGTCTCCCCAGTAGCCTTTGCAAATCTCCCTGCCAGGATATTGGTCCCCCTCGGGTTCAAGTGCAACCCGTCCTTTGTGTACAGATCATGCCTTCCCCAAAAGAGGTCCCAGTGATCAAGAAACTTGAATCCCTGTCCACTGCACCAGTCCCTCAGCCACGCATTTATCCTCCACCTCACCCAGAGAGTTGTGAATCTGTGGAATTCTCTTTTCACCCAGAGAGTTGTGAATCTGTGGAATTCTCTTCCACAAAAGGCAGTGGAGGCCAATTCACTGGATGTTTTCAAGAGCGAGATACATACAGCTTGAACGGCTGACGGAATCAATGGATATGGGGGAGCAAGCAGGAACGGGGTACTGATTTTGGATGATCAGCCATGATCATATTGAATGTTGGCCCATCAACCGTTCGGCCATCAACCCGTTGGCTTGATGGGCCGAATGGCCTACTCCTGCAACTATTTTCTATGTTTCTGTTTCTAACCTGAATCCTAGATTGAACATGTGACACAACAAAAATGTAAACATTAAACAGATGGCTCAGATTATCAGCAGGTTGTATTACTCATGAACAAGCCTGCATTATCTCGCATTATCTGTGAGAACTGTAAGGATTTCTGTACTTTCCAGGCAGTATTTCATTTCTGTTCTTTGTCTGTAAGATACATATTTTAGATAATTGTATTCTGAGAAGTTAGTTTATAACATAGAGATATGGATCAAAGCTATTTGTAGCCAGGCCAAAACTAATTAAAAAAAAAAATTATTGCAACATTTTAAAATACATGAAGAAGGAAACTTCTAGTCAACAAATTGTGCAAATAATTAATATATACAATCAGCTTCTAACCACGGTGCTTTGTACACTATATGTACACAATCAATTCACAATTATCTACGGAAATGCAGGGAAAACCCTACATTGATAAAGCAAATACTAGACAATGCAAAGGCTCATTAAAAAGCTTCAAAGATGTTGCACGAACCTTCCTTTAGTGTACACTTCATATCAAAAATATTAATTTGCTTGTATGAGTGTTTTAAATTTTTCTGGCTTCACAAGAACCTTAAGTTCTTTTCAATAATTAAAACCATATATTTCTATTACAAGGGTTGTTGGACACCCTTTCCATTGCAGTCCAACTGTCAGATACAGTCCTGCTGTATAAGTAAGCTTTGATAAGTTGAAAGGTTTAATTAGTTTCAGTGTAACCCTGCTGTTGTCATGTTGGAAAGGGTACAGAGAAGATTTACAGTCTGTCCTCAGCAGAGGCCTCACCTTTGTCCCCCTCCGTCCCCACCTCAATGAGTTCCGCGCCCGCCACGATTTGGAACTCTTCTCCCGTCACCTCCGCCTCACAGCGTTCTTCCATGGGAAGGAGTCCTCGCCCCCCATTGGTGATCCCTTTTCCCGTCTCCAACGGACCCCCTCCTCTTTGACATCCCCTCATAGCCATCTTCCGGTTTTAGACCTTTTTATTTTAAACTGCCGGCGGGACATCAACCGCCTCAACTTGTCCACTCCCCTGTCTCACTCTAATCTCTCCCCCCCTGAAAGTACTGCCATCCACTCACTCCGCAACAACCCAGATTGGGTTATCAAACCCGCCGACAAGGGAGATGCCGTGGTAGTCTGGCATGCTGATCTCTACAATGCTGAGGCCACCCGCCAACTCTCAGACACCTCCTCCTACTTATCCTTGGACCATGACCCCACAGACGAGCACCAGGCCACTATCTCTAGCATCATCACTGACTTCATCAACTCTGGCTCCCTTACTCCCAACTCCGTCAGCTCCGTAGACGCTGAGTTTCTCCAGCACTTTTATCTACCTTTGATTTTCCTGTATCTGCAGTTCCTTCTTAAACAGTGAAGATTTATGAGCATGTTGCCAGGACTCCAGGGTCTGAGCTACAGGGAGAGGTTGAGCAGGCTGGGACTCTATTCCTTGGAGCGCAGGAGGATGAGAGGTGATCTTATAGGTGTATGAAATCATCAGAGGAATAGATCGGGTAGACGCACAGAGAACCAGAAGCCATAGGTTTAAGGTGAAGGGGGAAAAAATTAATAGGAATCTGAAGGGTAAAGGGGCTGTCCCACTGCGGTGACCTAATCTGCGAGTTTAGAAGAACTTGCCCTCGATTCAAACTCGCAGCATGGTCAATACGTGATCCTAGGAGGTCCTATGAGGTCACTAGAACTCTCCCTCATGCTTGAGGGAAGTTCCCGAATACTCACAGCCCAGTTTGGTCGAGGGAAATTTTGAAAAAAATTCCGCGTGTAAAAATTGGTCGGCATGGTTCTTTTGAACTCATAGTGCAGTGGAGTGGGGTCGCTATGTAGTTACAGGCAGTCGAGGGCAGCCATAGGCAATCTCCTTCGCTGACCAAGCATTTGAATTGGCTCAGTAGAGTTTTCAGGGCCAAGGAAAACTGACCGATAACTTTATTAAAAGTTGTCTGGCCTCTTAAAAGTGTCTCCAATGCTTCTCCCCCCCCCCCCTTCTCCCCCCCTCCCTTCTCCTCCCCCCCTTCTACCCCCCCCCCCCACTCCCCCCTTCTCTCTCCTTCTCTCTCCTTCTCTCCCCTTCACTCGCCCTCTTTCTCCCTCTCTCCCCTTCTCTCCCCACCCCCCACCTCCACACTCTCTAAAGGACTTACCACACACTATGCAGCCATCTTTTACCTTCCTGTTCATCGTGGGTGTGAATTCCAGACAGCGCTCCCCCGCTTTCCCCCGCTTTCCCTGTCCCCCGCCTTTGAGATGCGTTTGTGTGCAGTCGGTCAATCCAGCTCGCGGCTTCATCGTTGACGGCCGATCCAGCTCGAGGTTTTTCAGATGAGTGTCCTCGAGCTTGCAGGTCGAAGACAGTCGCTGAAAGGTCGCGTCAGTGGGACAGGCCCTTAATCTGTCCACACAAAGGGTGGTGGGTGTATGGAACAAGCTGCCAGAGGTAGTTTTTACTATAGTAATGTTTAAGAAACAATTAGGCAGGCATGTGGATAGGACATGTTTCGAGGGATTTGGGCCAAATACAGACTTGGGGTTAGTGTAAATGGGACATGTTGGTCGATTTGGGCAACTTGGACTGAAGGGCCTGTTTTCAAGCTGTATGAATCTTTAATTCTATGACTATTCTGTACTCTAACTGTACTTATTGCACTATGACTGCGGTCTTTCTGTGGTTAAAGCACTTTCGCTGTACTAAAATTGCAGCTAATATGTTATTATTTTCCTCTTATTGTGATGAATGTGCTCCTGCTGTACACCTACTGTAATGCCTGGAGAATCTCTGGATGCAGGCTATTAAGCTTGGAACAGCAGGCGTGCAAAAAGGACATCATGATCTTTCAAAGCATTGAAGAGTTAACCTCAAGCTGTTAAATCAGCAGCAGATCGGTCAAGGGTCCACCATAGTATCACTAGACATTTTACTCCAGTTCTGAAAGAGAGTTCCATTGAAAAAATTCCAAACTGGATCACAATGTGCATCTGCTGTCATTTTCCATGCTGTGCTACTAAATGAGAAAGAATTTCCCCAATGGAATGTTTTTGTTTTTTCACACAAATTGGCTGGCCTCTTCGCTACAGTAGAATACTTCAAAAAGAACATCATTTGCTGCAAATTGTTTTCGGACATCAAGGGTTGTGATAACTGTTATAAAAATGCAAGCTTACATCTGCTTTATGATGGCATACAATTGTGATCTTATCCAACAGCTCCATAACCTCAGTGCAGATTGGTGTCACGCAAAGCTGTGTCAACACCTCAAAACCTATTTCAAATGTTCCCACTGGAATGCTACATGTCTGAAGAAGGGTTTCGGTCCGAATCGTTGCCTATCTCCCTCGCTCCATAGATGCTGCTGCACCCGCTGAGTTTCTCCAGCAGTTTGTGTATCCTACATATCTCTAACGTGTTTCCCACAGGAGTGCTAATCTACAGAACAAATGGGAAGCTGTGCTACCAAAAATGTTTTCACTTCAGAACTGAAGTCATTCCTGGATCTGTCATTGAGCTGCAGAATGCAGTTGACATTTGCGCATGCAAATGTTTGGAAACACAACATCAACTCATTCATTGAGGCATAAGAATGAAGGGCCTTCATTTAATATTTAGGAAATGAATGTAATCTACCAACTTGCATCTGCTTTACAACACTGCCCTCTGACAATAAAGGTCCCCGATAACACTTGGTAAAATCCTCCCCTATCCCGTAAGCCACCTCTACATGAAGACAGACATTGATGATGAAATCCACCATTACCTTCAGTTCAGAATTTGACCTGCAGAGAGAAAGCGATTATGAAGATCACGGTCTCAAACCCAGCATAAAGTCCATGGTCTACTTGCAGCTATGATCCCTGCCCTTGTGTTTGCTTCTGAGACATAGTCAACCCATGGCAGGCAGGTCAATAAGAAAGTGAAAAACCACAAAGGTTGTTCTTACCAAATTCTCCAGATCCATTGGTAGGATCTGCAACTAATGTAATTGCCTTTCATGGCCAGGCCATGCCATTTGCATGCCTGACAGCAGTGTCCCAAAATACATTTTAATTTGAACTCCCTCATGGCAAGAGTTTATCAAGAGCAGCGCCGGAGATCCGGTTTCGATCCCGACTAAGGGTCTGTATGGAGTTTGCACGTTCTCCCCGTGACCTGTGAGGGTTCTCTCCGAGATCTTTGGTTTCTTCCCATACTCCAAAGATATAAAGGGTTGTAGGTTAAAGAAGGAACTGCAGATGCTGGAGAATCGAGGGTATACAAAAGGCTGGAGAAACTCAGCGGGTGCAGCAGCATCTAAGGAGCGAAGAAGATAGGCGACATTTCGGGTCGAGACCCTTCTTTAGACTGGTCAGGGATCAGGGAAACGAGAGATATAGACGGTGATGTGGAGAGATAAAGAACAATGAATGAAAGATATGCAAAAAAGTATCGATGATAAAGGGAACAAGCCATTGTAAGCTGTTTGTGTGTGAAAATGAGAAGCTAGTGCGACTAGGGTGGGGGAGGGAGATAGAGAGAGAGGGAATGCCAGGGCCCGAGGGCTGAGGGAGAGGTGGGAAAGGGAGGACACAGCAAGGGTTAACAGAATTGAGAAAATTCAATGTTCAAGCCCAAAGGATGCAGACTCCCCAAGCGGAATATGAGGTGCTGTTCCTCCAACTTGCGGTGTTGCTCACTCTGGCCGTGGAGGAGGCCCAGGATCGAGAGGTCGGATACGGAATTGGAGGGGGAGTTGAAGTGCTGAGCCACCGGGAGGTCGGTTTGGTTATTGCGGACCGAGCGGAGGTGTTCGGCGAAACGATCGCCAAGCCTCCGCTTGGTCTCACCGATATAGATCATCTGGCATCTGGAGCAGCGGATGCAGTAGATAGAAACATAGAAACATAGAAATTAGGTGCAGGAGTAGGCCATTCAGCCCTTCGAGCCTGCACCGCCATTCAATATGATCATGGCTGATCATCCAACTCAGTATCCCGTACCTGCCTTCTCTCCATACCCTCTGATCCCCTTAGCCACAAGGGCCACATCCAACTCACTCTTAAATATAGCCAATGAACTGGCCTCAACTACCCTCTGTGGCAGAGAGTTCCAGAGACTCACCACTCTCTGTGTGAAAAAAGTCTTTCTCATCTCGGTCTTAAAGGATTTCCCCCTTATCCTTAAGCTGTGACCCCTTGTCCTGGACTTCCCCAACATCGGGAACAATCTTCCTGCATCTAGCCTGTCCAACCCCTTAAGAATTTTGTAAGTTTCTATAAGATCCCCTCTCAATCTCCTAAATTCCAGAGAGTATAAACCGAGTCTATCCAGTCTTTCTTCATAAGACAGTCCTGACATCCCAGGAATCAGTCTGGTGAAACCTTCTCTGCACTCCCTCTATGGCAATAATGTCCTTCCTCAGATTTGGAGACCAAAACTGTACGCAATACTCCAGGTGTGGTCTCACCAAGACCCTGTACAACTGAAGTAGAACCTCCCTGCTCCTGTACTCAAATCCTTTTGCTATGAAAGCTAACATACCATTCGCTTTTTTCACTGCCTGCTGCACCTGCATGCCTACTTTCAATGACTGGTGTACCATGACACCCAGGTCTCGCTGCATCTCCCCTTTTCCTAATCGGCCACCATTTAAATAATAGTCTGCTTTCCTGTTTTTGCCACCAAAGTGGATAACCTCACATTTATCCACATTATACTGCATCTGCCAAACATTTGCCCACTCACCCAGCCTATCCAAGTCACCTTGCAGTCTCCTAGCATCCTCCTCACAGCGAACACTGCCCCCAGCTTAGTGTCATCCGCAAACTTGGAGATATTGCCTTCAATTCCCTCATCCAGATCATTAATATATATTGTAAATAGCTGGGGTCCCAGCACTGAGCCCTGCGGTACCCCACTAGTTACTGCCTGCCATTGTGAAAAGGACCCGTTTTACTCCTACTCTTTGCTTCCTGTTTGCCAGCCAGTTCTCTATCCACATCAATACTGAATCCCTAATACCGTATGCTTTAAGTTTGTATACTAATCTCTTATGTGGGACCTTGTCGAAAGCCTTCTGGAAGTCCAGATATACCACATCCACTGGTTCTCCCTTATCCACGCTACTAGTTACATCCTCAAAAAATTCCACAAGATTCGTCAGACATGATGTACCTTTTGTAAATCCATGCTGACTTTGTCCAATGATTTCACCACTTTCCAAATGTGCTGCTATCCCATCTTTAATAACTGACTCTAGCAGTTTCCCCACTACCGATGTTAGACTAACTGGTCTGTAATTCCCCGTTTTCTCTCTCCCTCCCTTCTTAAAAAGAGGGGTTACATTTGCTACCCGCCAATCCTCAGGAACTACTCCAGAATCTAAAGAGTTTTGAAAGATTATCACTAATGCATCCACTATTTCCTGAGCTACTTCCTTAAGTACTCTGGGATGCAGCCTATCTGGCCCTGGGGATTTATCGACCTTTAATCTATTCAATTTACCCAACACCACTTCCCGACTGACCTGGATTTCACTCAATTCCTCCTTTGACCCACAGTCCCCTGCTATTTCAGGCAGATTATTTATGTCTTCCTTAGTGAAGACGGAACCAAAGTAGTTATTCAATTGGTCCGCCATATCCTTGTTCCCCATGATCAACTCACCTGTTTCTGACTGCAAGGGACCTACATTTGTTTTAACTAACCTCTTTCTCTTCACATATCTCTTTAACTAACCTCTTTCTCTTCACATATCTATGAGGTTGGAGGAGGTGCAGGTGAACCTCTGTCGGACCTGGAAGGACTGCTTGGGTCTCTGAAAGGAGTGGAGGGGGGGAGGTGAAGGGACAAGTGTAGCATTTCTTGCGGTTGCAAGGGAAAGTGCCCGGGGAAGGGGTAGAGCGGGAGGGAAGGGAAGAATTGACAAGGGAGTTGCGGAGGGAGCGGTTGGGGATGGGGCCCTGATACACCGAGAACAAGGATTGTTCGACGTACCCAACAGGGTTGTGGGTTAATTGTCCCGAGTGTGTCTAGGCTTGTGTGAATGTGTGGGGATCGCTGGTTTGGTGCGGTCTTGGTGGACTGAAGGGCCTGCTTCCACGCTGTATCTCAAAAATAAAGAGGAAATGAATCACAAATATCTCTTGGTTTTCTTTTAAAAATGTTAGCCCCTCATTCACTCATTCAAAATGCAGAAAGAACAACCAGAATGTAATTGAAATTTATGATTCGATGCATTGTGAGTACACAGAAGCTCAACACCAATGAGAGAATGAGTTTCTCACCTCCTAAGTTACCTGCTCACCCTCCTGCCCCACCTGTAGCAAAATACATGGGGCCATAATGGCCTCATCACCCACCTAGGAACACCTGGACTAGAGTGAAAGCAAGTCATGCTCAACCTCAAAAGAATGCTTGAAAATAATTATAATGCAAGTCTTTTCCTTGCGAACCCTTAGATGGTGTGAAGTTGAATACTCATGCCAGACAGGGCAATGTTCATCACTTACTATAGCCTCCTTCACTCAAGCATTTAAAACCATATATTCATTGTATTTCTGGATCCCACTGCTCTACAATTTTCTCCAGGGCCCGACTGGCTGCCCTGGTTTGTCTTTCCAAAATGAAACATCATCTCAATTTTACTTCGGAGTCACGTGAGTGACTACGTGAATAGAAGCCCGTACAGCCGTTGGTGCGTCATGACGTCAGACGCTGGTGCAGTCGGGCGGTGGGAGCAGCAGCGCTCCTCCGAGCGGTAAGTTTAAACTGCGGGTTACACGAAAGGCTGGAGAATTTAGCGGTTGCAGCGGCATCTAAGGAGCGAGGGAGATGGTCGATGTTGCGGGTCGAGACCCTTCTTCAGACTTCACCCTCGATTCTCCAGCATTTGCAGTTTGTTAACAAAGTTCAAACAGGTAAGGTTTTTTAAAAACTTTTACCGCATGTCCTTTTCCGCGACAGTTTGGGTAGAGAAGGTTGCAGAAAGGGAAGAAGGTGTCGGCGAGGCGCTCCGGGGGTAGAAAGGTAAAGTGGCAGGAGAGTGTTGAGGATGGAGGCCCGTCTGGTACACCTGGTCCGGTGCTGGCTACACAGCCAGTGGTTGCGGACCCACTGCCGGGGGGCAGTGGAGGCTTGTCAGTAGGGGGAAGGCCACTGGCAAGTCTCTGTGGCCCGTAAATGAGTCGGGCCTGGAGGTTATACCCTCCATAGGAGAGTCCGTTTGCTCACGGCTCTCCCACGTCGAGATTCTATTTCAAAAGAATGCTCGACAGGGACCAGCTCCGTGGGGAGGAGTGGTGCCCAAGCCAGGCTGATGGAGAGCTTGTGCTAGCAGCACCTGTTTCAGGGCTGCAGAACTATCCTGCCTGTGAGGAGGATGTTCCAGCTCCGTGAGGAGGAGTGATGCCCAAGCCAGGCTGATGGAGAGCTTGTGCTAGCAGCACCTGTTTCAGGGCTGCAGAACTATCCTGCCTGTGAGGAGGATGTTCCAGCTCCGTGAGGAGGAGTGATGCCTAAGCCAGGCTGATGGAGAGCTTGTGCTAGCAGCACCTGTTTCAGGGCTGCAGAACTATCCTGCCTGTGAGGAGGATGTTCTATCAGGGCAGTTTGCTGACACTGTTTCTATGCTGGGGGAGAGCAGTAAAGGTGTTCGGTTGGAGGTAATTCCGAACATTGCTGGGAAGTTTGCTGAGTGTAGAGAGGCAGGAAAGGCGATTGATGTAGAATTGGCTGAAGCCATTCAGTATATGCTCTCCCACCAGTTACAGGAGCTAGCTATGGATGAAGTAGCAAAAAACTATAAAGCTCCTGTTAATTGTGATCTCCTGAAGGTACCGGTGGTTAATCACCAAATTTGGTCATAGATGGGTTTGCCTGCTAGGGCCCAGGAGATGAAGTTTTAAAAAGTGCTTAAAACTGTTGTCAGCAGGTATTACAGCTGTGGTGAAAGTTATTGATACAAATGATATGGTTGAAGCACAGCAGGATGAACTGGAACTCCTTTGTAATGCATTTTGAAACCAGTGTACCACCACGAAATCTGTTGTTTGGTGGTAACCTTGCAAAAAGGGTCAAAGACTGTTATGAGGTTGTTATAACCATGGCCCTCATTAAGCCAGCTGGAAGCAAGGCAAAAAAGGTTCTCTACACGAAGTCGAGGACAACAAGGCTGCAAGGAAAGATGCTGGTAAGGAATATACCATTGACAGACGATGAATTAACTGATGTTCCTGTTCAAATTGGGGAAGGTAAAAATTGTTTCTCAAACAATGGCAGCAGTTGACATCAGATTTGTTCATACTTAGTGTATTGAAGGGGTG
The DNA here is from genome assembly GCA_035221665.1 of Okamejei kenojei. Taxonomy (NCBI): domain Eukaryota; kingdom Metazoa; phylum Chordata; class Chondrichthyes; order Rajiformes; family Rajidae; genus Okamejei; species Okamejei kenojei. Next base: position 54,862,400 of record CM069140.1, on the reverse strand, counting down.
AAAAATTGGATTTTACTATAAGGACAGTCTACCTAGTCAACATTTTCCTAGTCGTAAACTTATTTTCAGATGAGGAAAATGTGCTTATTCAAGCAGATTCAGTCGTTACGTAAGAAGGGGTAATTGAGCCTTCTGTATGTAAAAGTCAACAATTTCTGTCAAGTATATTTCCCAGATCTAAAAAGACTGGGGGATGTAGAATTATTCTGGACTTATCCAATTTGAACAAATTTGTTTGTTATAGGCATTTCAAAATGGAGACCTTTACCACGGGCAAACATCTAGTGTCCAAAGGGTATTATATGGCAACCATTGATTAAAGAATGCGTATTACGCAGTGTCTATTCATGGTGATGATAGAAGATATTTGAAATTTATTTGGATGACTGAGCTGTGGCAATTCAGGACATTGCCGAATGGATTAACTTCAGCTCCTAGATTATTTACTAAATTGGTAAAACCTGTGTTAGCATTACTTAGAGCTCAGGGGCATGTGGTAATGGCCTATTTAGATGATATTCTGATAGTTGGAAAGACTCATGCTGAAACTCAATCATCAGTTTCAGTTGTTACAATCACTTTTGAACAAATGGGATTTGTTATTCACCCAGATAAATCTAAATTATCACCAGTCCAAATTATTGATTATCTGGGATTTACCATTAATTGCAATCACATGTTGGTAACTTTGCCCAGGGCTAAATTGAATCAGTTAATTGAGGACTGTGTTAATCTCGTTGGAGAACAACGGCCTTCGATTAGACAAGTAGCCAGCTTTATTGGGAAGTTGTTGCAGCCTTTCCAGCTGTGCAGTATGGTCCTCTGCATTATCAACAATTACAACTATCAAAGGAACAGGCACTGAGCATACAAAGGGGCCATTTTTGATAGGCCTATGCCGTTGTCAGCTGGGGCGATTGCTGACATACAATGGTGGATAGTACATGTTTCAAAAAGTTTAGGAAGGTTTTGGTGGAACCACCGTCACTGATATTACAGACTGATGTAAGTGCACTGGGTTGGGGTGCAACAGATATGTCTTCTAGTTGTGGAGGCGGATGGAATGTGGATGATGTGACATCGCTTCCGCAATTAAGAGGGATTAATTATTTAGAGTTGTTGGGCACCTGGTATGGGCTCAAAGCTTATTGTTCTACAAGGAGGGATATGCATGTGCAGGTCAGATTGACAACACCACAGCAGTGGCATATGTAAACCACATGGGTGGAGTTAAGTCACAGCCTTGTGATAGACTGGCTAACCAGATTTGGAGCTGGTGTATTGACCAAAATATCTGGCTTTCAGCACTTTATTTGCCAGGAAGAGGTCACGTCAGTTTAATGACAACATTGAATGGATGTTAAATCAGGATGTATTTAACCAAATGATTGATCAGTATGCATTGCCAGATATTGACTTGTTTGCATCTCAATTAAATCATCAGTTACCTAGATATGTTTCATGGGAACCAGATCCTGGGGCAGTAGCAGTGGATGCATTTTCGCTGCATTGGGGAGGAATGTTTGTGTATGTATTTCCTCCATTCTGTCTCATCAGCAGATGTTTGCAAAAGATCAAGGAGGACTCCGCTTCAGGGGTATTGGTAGTGTCAGGTTGGCCTACACGGGCATGGTTTCCCATTGTATTACAAATGGCTAGGGAGCCTTACATGCTTATGCCCAAGAATAAAAATCTGCTGGTAAATCCAGTCACTGGGGATCAACATCCTTTATAGCATCGTATTGATCTGTTAATTGCAGATTTTAAGGAGGCCATACCTGGGGAGAGGACTGTTTCATCGGACTGTGGATGTTCTCACGTCGACCTGCAGGGATAGTACACAGCAGCAATATATCACCTATATAAGCAAGTGGGAGCAATTCTGCCTACAGCAGGATATTGTATATCACACTGCAGGGATCACGGATGTATTGGAGTTTGTCAACTCTTTAATTGACCGAAAAAATTAAGTTACAGTGCGATTAATTCAACCAGAAGTGCTCTGTCTTATTTATCTATGAATGCAGAATTGCATACAGTAGGGACATCCGTTAGTTTTTACAATTCATGAAGGGAGTTTTTTCAATATAATCCTCCTAAACCCAGGTATGCCGGTATTTGGAATTTGAGTGAAGTTTTTATGGCTCGTCGCCAGTGGGCTCCTGTTACAAGCCTATCAGTAGCCAAATTATCTATGAAAGTGGTCATGCTTATGGCGTTGGTTTCAGCTCAACGTGTATAAATGTTGCAAAAGCTACGGCTAGATAGAATGCATGTGTCGGCTGATGCCATTATATTTTATGTCTATGATTTGCTTAAACATAATAAAAGAGGCATGACAGGATGTAAGATTGTGTTTTCAGCATACTCCGCAGATGATCGCTTCTGTATAGTCTCACATTTATCTCGTTACATTGAGATTACTAAACCTCTGAGAGGAACAGAGTTGGCTTTGTTTATTAGTCACAAAAAACCACACAGTAAGGTGTCGGTGCAAACGATTTCAAGGTCCTCGCGGCCGCAGGATGGTTCAGTGAGCTAATTTTCAGAGGTTTTATCACAAGCCGATTTCAAGGTTCGGGGTGTTTGCTGATTCTGGTGTCAGTACTGTTACACTTTTCCCCTGAGTTAGAGGGGTTTGTTATGATTTGTTTGTACATAAACTGTTATTCCATTTAACAAATGTATTACTGATGCATGATTGATTGTTAACGACTTTTGAGTCAATCCAGGCAGTGTGAACGGCGGATTTGAGTCTGCGGCGTGAATTCACAGTGCTTTGAAGTCTTCACGTAGTCACTCACGTGACTCCGAAGTAAAATAGTAAGATTAAACGAGAACTTACCAGTTTGAAGTTTGATCTTTATTTTATGAGGAGTCGAGTTGAGGGACTACGTGCCCTCCGCTCCCACCCTCATAGATCTCATCTGGTAGTTCTAGTTTTATCATCTTACCGTTATACTTCGGTCATTGTTAGCTGTGAATTCATTCCGCTGCTTTGAAGATTGACGCACCAACGGCTGTACGGGCTTCTATTCACGTAGTCCCTCAACTCGACTCCTCATAAAATAAAGATCAAACTTCAAACTGGTAAGTTCTCGTTTAATCTTACTATTATAGTCCATCAACCATTCCTCTGCCCACTTAGCCAGTTGCTAAAGATCCCACTGTAATTCTAGTTAACCTTCTTTGCTGTCTATGCTACTACCTATTTTAGTGTCCCATGAGGTTAATCTATTTTTACAACAAAGCAAATAAAGCTATTAGAATTAAGCCATGCCAGGATAAAGGTAGTGTGCTTAGGAAAGTTTAACTTGGAGACTAGTCTTGGAGCAACTGAAAAAAAGTGTTCAATCACTGTACACTTGGTGTCCTTTGTTGAAATTTATGTGGGTGACTTGGGAACATTGATGTATAGAGAGACCATGGGGGATTTGGTGATGCAGGTGGATGGCGCGGAAAATAAGGCATTTGGTATTAAATATAAGAGTTGAGGCATCATGTTGTGGATGTACATTTGGAGTATTTGTACAGTTCTGGTTGCACACTATAAGAAAGATGTGGTAGCAATAGAGAGAATGCAGAAGAAATTCACCAGGATGTTGCCTGGAATGGAGAGCTGTAATTATAAGGAGAGATTAGATAGACTCAACTTATTTCACTGGAATGTAGGAGAGGATGGGGTGACTTTATAGAGGTTTATAAATCTTTCAGGGGCACAGATAGGATAGATAGTTAGAATCATTCTTCTAGGAGAAGGGCATGGACGTGAGGCGAGAGGAGAAAAATATAAAGGAGATCTGAGAGGTCACCACCTTCAGAAGGCATTTGGACAGGTGTTGACATTTGGTAGACTTTGATAGGTATCAGCCTAATGCAGGCATATTGGATTAGACTAGATACAGTAGGAATTGTGGTCAGCATGGATGAGGTGGATTGAATGGGTCTGTTTCCATGCTGGACAATTCAAGGACTCAAACATTCATATCAGGTTAATCAGCAAATATAGTGCATACGAGCAGCAAATTCTGGAAAAGCCCAGCAGTTCAGAGGATATTAGAATCAATTAATTTTCATCAGAACTGGAAACGGAACACAATTTAAAATGGGGAATATGTAAGGAAAAGAGAGAACAAAGGGGAAGGTATATGATAGGGTAGAAAGGAAAAGAGATTGAACATGAAAGGGATGATGGTGCAAGATGAAAGCGGAGGTAATGGGACAAAAAATGTGCCTAGAGGAGGCATGAATGGAAGAGTTGAAACATTATCTGTAACAGTTGAGTATGGACGACTGTGATGTGTGTGCTCAAAAGAATGAGATGCCCATGTTGAATATCACTAGAACAGTGGAGGAGGGAGGAAACAGATAGCAGAATGGGAATGAATCAGAAAATGAAGTGACAGGTAATAGGGAGCTCAGGGTCATGCTTGTGAACCAAGTGGATGCGTTCTATAAAGTGGACAGGGCTCATTGTCCATCCTGGTGCAGGTTCTGGAGGATGAGGAACTATACAGATGTCATAACTGACAAAGTGCTTTGTTAAAGCTACATATATATTAGACTAGTTTGCCAATGACATACTCCATCTTTTGTCAATTGGCATGTAAATGAAATGTGAAGGAATACATTTGTGCATCAGCTGCAGTTTGTTTGGTGGTTGATGAATGGGGATTTTTAAATTTAATTTGAATGGTTGAATGGCACTTTATTTGCCACATGTACTGAGGTACATTGAAATTATTTGTTGTATACAGTTCAGTACAAGTATCACTGAGCACCTAGCCACATCTTAGATACACATCTCAGATACAGTACAAGTATTTTTCAAGAGATAGTTAGATTTAGCTCTTAGGGCTAAAGGAATCAAGGGATATGGGGAAAAAGCAGGAACAGGGTACTGATTTTGATAGCGGACGATCAGCCATGATCACATTGAATGGCGGTGCTGGCTCGAAGGGCCGAATGGCCTACTCCTGCACCTATTTTTCTATGTTTCTATGCTTCTAGTAGTAGTACACTCAGTATACAGAGTCACCAGATTGGCACAGTTTTTGAGTCCTAGTTGTTTTAGGTGAAGAATGAGTATGTGAAAATGTTTCACCTCATGCAAAACTTCAAAGGTTATATTGAATCTGTGATCAACAGGGTTACATTAAAGATTTGCAGGATCAATGTGATGTGCAATCACATTTATTTACTAAAATAAAAAAGACAGCAATAGTTTCCAATTAAATTAATTGGAGACACATCAAGACTTCCTCGTTTCAATCAAAAATGTGGAAAATTTAGCAGACATAACTCCAGTGAGACAGCTTCTGTTAATTTAGTAAATGTTCACGTTTATAGTCAAGCTTTCTTTTTCAGCTGATATAAACTATAATTTCTCCTTTTGTAACTGAATTCTTATGGAGAGAACTAGATTTTTCCCTCTGTTGATTTTCTGTAGCTCCTCCCTGAAACCATTTTATACTCATTTGGTCCCTGAAGATTTCCGATTTGTAAAACTGCCATAAAGTTGGTGAACCTGGCAAGATTTCACCTTTTTCCCTTGGTTATGAAATTATCCTATTTCTCAGTGTTTCATTTTTCTTCCACTGACTGTTATGAAGCATCTTTCACAAGAAATCTACCTTCTTTCTTCACTGGCCTGATTCCCCTCAGCTTCGCTTCCTGATCTCCACAAAGCACTCCATATTGTTTTGAAGGTCCTCAAAGAAAGCATCCTCAGCCCCTTTGTTCCTGCATATGACCATTCCATCTACATATGCATAGGTCCTGACATCCTTCAGGGTGGAATTAAAGACCAGCATAAGACATAACCTGGCAAAGGTTTAGTTTAGTTTAGTTTAGAGATACAGTGAGGAAACAGGCCCTTCGACACACTGAGAGCACGCTGACCAGCGATCTCCGCACGCTAACATTATCCAACACACACTAGGGACAATTTACAGTTTTACCAAGCAAATTAGCCTACACACCTTTGGAGTGTGGGAGGAAACTGGATCACCTGAGGAAAACCCACACAAGTTATGGGGAAACATACAAACTCCGTACAGACAGTATCCATAGTCAGGATCGAACCCGGGACTTTGGCCTGGTAAGACAGCAACTCTACCGCTGCGCCTCTGTGCCACCCAAAAGTAGATAAGAAACATCTACTTGTAGGTTAGTCTGTATCTGATAAGTGGGAGTTATTTAAGCATGAAATAGAGTTCAGACACAACATGTTGCTCTAGGGGACAGTCCAAAGACAACTGAATGTTAAGAGATATTGAGAATTGGTTTAATGGTACTTTATTATCACATGTACCTAAACAAATTCCTTTTTTGCATACAGTTCAGTAAGAATCTTACAATACAAAGGCACAATCATACTTATGTTCAAGAGACTAGAAATAGTAGGTTACCCTGAGACAATACATAATAGTCACTGCACATCCAACGCAATTTTGTATGATTCGTCCAAAGTTGTTAAAAATGGCCTACTCCTCCACCTATTTTCGATGTTTCCATGTTTCTAAGGCCTCCAGCAGAACTTGACTCAGCACATCAACCATGAGCTTCACACAGCCAAGGGTCCAACTCCCTGCCCTAGGCTCCTCCTGAAGACAATCTCCGAACATCCGGAGTGATCCCAACGGTGTGGGAGGTAAGACTCCATCCTGCTGTTTTCCTACATCTGCTGCCGCAATGCCATCTTGAATTGTATATTTAAAAAATAAGCATTTAGCATGTATACAGCACCAAAAGCTAAGATGGTCTTTCAGTAGTAAAGAAAGTGTATGAGGGTTCTCAAAAATGAAAGTAGGGCAGAAAGGATCACTGCGGATAGGTTTAAAGAAATTCCCAAAGCATTCTAAAACTGTATTAAAGGCAAGAGGGTAACAAGGGAGAGAGAGTAGAGCGGTGCCCATTAGGGATTAAGAGGACAAGTCGGGCTCAGGAGGAGATCCCGGGCTTAAAATCAAGAAGAAAACCAGGGAGAAGGTAAGACCGCTCAATGATAAAGGAGGGAATTTGAGCTTGGAATCTGGGGATGTAGGTAAGGTTAAATAAGTGCTTTGCATCTGTTTTCACCAAGGAGAAGCACATGGAGAACAATGGGGTCAGTGTGGAGAATCTTCCCTCACATATTAGCATTAAGATGGATACATTCCCAAGTCCTGTTGGGATCTATCTCAGCTTATTGAGAGACGCAACAGGCAAGGTCCTGACTAGAGAGTAGCTAATGTTGATCCTTTATTTAATGATGGAAGTAGAGAGCATCCAGGGAATTATAGGCCAGTAAGCCTCACGTCAATCGTCAATCCAACAGATTTGTCAGCCAAGATCTCTCCTTGACAAAGCCATGCCTGAGATGACAATGAGGGGACTGCGCCTGCACACAAAGGCAAAGTCTGAGCTGCCAGGATAATCCAGTGAATCCCAACGCTGCCCCTTCAAACCAAATCTGTGCCACCAAGATAAACCTGAGATGGCCAGGATAAACCTGACACTGCCAGCACCTCCTCTCAAGGCAAGGGTGAACCTCAGAGAGAAGCCTGAGATTGCCATGCCTTGTTCAAAGAGCAGGACTGAGCTACCAGGACAACTCGGAGATTGTCAACGCCACCGCACATGTGCCCTGATGATGAGACACAGCTCCCCTGTGCAGTCCTGGACTTTCTTACCACTGCAAATAAAATATACGTGAGTTCACCCTACTGTGAGCGTCAGTATCATCACTGCTGAACGCGACGTCATCCCCGATGCCACACGTGATATGGACCAAACGCTAGCGAGTGGTATTAGCCTACCTGGTGTATCTGGGTCAGAGTGGACGACTTAGGCCCTAGGGCCTATTTCCATGTTGTATGACTCTACTTAGCCAGTCAAGAGTTCAGGATCATAGCCAGTTCCCTGGATCAATGAGGCAATTGCCCTTTAATTGTGTGATTGTGCCACCTATGTTGATCAATATTAGCCTTTATAAAAAATCACCTGTCAAACTGCTTTACAAATAGGCTTTGGAAAATGTAATAAAAACATTTGTCTTGCGGTTAAGGATTAATAGAAATGTATGTGCCAGGTGCCTACAATATATACCGATTTTTAAAACATATCAAAGATATTGATATAATTTTGCCTAATCATACAGTGGTGATAATCTCTGTATAACATATTTGATTAGATAATATACAAATATTAGAGTGATTATTAAGAGTTAGTGTTTATACATTTTATGCATTACCAAATTGACTTCTTTCATCTATAAGATTTCATTTGTGGCAGAACATTCCCCGATTATTGATAACAATGAGTTATAAAATACTAAATTGGGTGTCATCTTTGAAAACAAGTGCAGGTCATAGCTTCGAGCACCAGACTCAACGCAAGAACATAGATACATGACACCCCCATCAGATGGCTGTGGGGTGGTGTTCATGTTGTAAAATGTTGTACCATGTCAGAAAAGGATAGACTTCATGGACTATTTGGTCATTTCTTATCTATTTTTGTGTACTAGTAAAGATATTGAAATTGAATAATATTGATTGTAACAAAGAGTTTGGCACAATTCTTCAATCACTTCTGTGATTCAAAGACTGTATGCATGCAAACAATCAAAGTTCCTATTTGGGCAACTCTCTTATAGTTTTTAAGCAACTTTCTTCTGCAAATTCATTCCATATAAACAACACCGCCTCTGTGAAAATGTTCCCCCTCAGGTTCCTATTGAATCGTTTCGCTCTCACCTTAAACCTATGCCCTCTGGTTCTTGATTCCCCTACTCTGGGTAAAATAATTTATGCATTAGAAAATTATGTTTGGAAGAAAAATTGAAGATAACCATAGCATCCAAGTGTCCAGCTAATTTTATGATTACAGTGAACCAATGGATTAATATTGTGCTCTCTGTGTTTTTGGTGCTCGCTGCTTGTTTTAACTCGCATAAAGAAGACTGATCATGCAATCAAAAAAGATCCAAAAAGTAGACAGATTTATGCAATCAGTGTATATGTATTTCTTTTCATATTTGCCACGATGACTTAAAGGAACTTAAAATGTTTTCTTTGAATTGATGTTGACATAAAACATTATCTGGCAGTGTTCCCAGGGAAATCACAACTCATGATCTTGGAGTCAGTGTAATGTAATCCAATGAGCAGCAAGTACCTGATAGATCTATGTCAGATATGGGAAACTGAAAATTCTCAATAGACTGATCAAGTTGCCACTCTGTGAAACGCAAATCATCATTTGATTTTTTAATTGAAATGCAGTAAATCAATTAATTGTATTCTTAAGCAATGGAAAAGGCGATGAGGGAGAAGTCATATTTCCTTAAGTAATGGTGGCAACAACCAGCACTGAATAGACAAGGTGCTATTTCCCCCCGAAAAAAAATGTTCAGAATTTGTGGAAATGGCATGGTGCTGAAGATCTTAAGTCTTTATATACCGGTAATTTCCTTCATTTTTATATATAACTCTTGGGTCTTGCACACTCTGAATAAAAATGTGAGGATTTTCACACCCAGCCTACAATCAGATGAATGTGGCTTAACAATTGAAAGACTACAGTATTTCTGTGAACAATGCAGAAAATTGGAATAAAAGTGAACTTATGCCAATAATGGGAAATAATTTACATATATTACAACAATACCCTTTTAAGATTGCAAATGAAAAAATTAAATATCTTGGAATTTATGTAACAAAAAGATATCATTCATTATTTAAATCTAATTTTTTACCCTTATTGAATAAACTATTTAAGAATATTCAATATTGGAAAACATTACCTATTTCAATGTTAGGTAAGATTAACGCGATAAAAATGATTTTTCTTCCACAATTACTATATTTGTTTCAAATGATCCCGATATATCTTTCTAAAAATTTCTTTAAGAAAGTGGACTCCATGGTTACTAATTTTATTTGGGATTATAAGAATCATAGAATAATTAAAAAGCATCTATGTAAATCAAAAATAAATGGTGGCTTTGCACTGCCTAATTTTATGTTTTATTATTGGGCAGTTAATATAAAAAATATGAATTTTTGGTTGGGTGAACTAGATAAACAACCAAATTGGTTAAAGATGGAAAAAGAAGACTGTACCCCTTTTGAAATTAGTTCGATTTTATTTGCTAATACTCCAATACATAAGAAAATTTATAAAGAAAACCCATTAATAGAAAGTGGAATACGTATTTGGAAACAATTAAAAAGAACACTACAATTACAGAATGTACCACTAGCTCTTCGAATAGTAAACAATATTTATTTTAAACCTTCATTGATGGACAAAGGTTTCTTAAAATGGAAGAACTATGGAATAAATAAGATCGGTGATCCTTATAGGGAAAACTTATTTCTCTAATTTCAGGAATTACAACAAAATTATGGATTACATTTTAAAGAATATTTTCGATATCTACAAATTAGAGATTATGTTAAATCAAATACACTGGATTTTAGGAATAGAAAGACAGAAATTTTAGATGAATGTTTAAATAAACATCCAAATACAGAGAAATTAATATCATATATTTATAATATTTTATTGGAAAATGATTTACCAAATACGGATAAATATAGACAAGCATGGGAAAAAGAACTAGGTCAAGTAATCAGTAGAGAAGTATGGAATGAAAGTTTACAATATATACATCATTGTTCATTAAATGCTAGACACTCCTTGATACAATTTAAAGTTATACATAGATTACATCTCTCAAAGTCCAAATTAAATAGAATTTTCTCAAATGTGTCCGCAATATGTGATAAGTGTCAACAATTAGAAGCTAATTTAACGCATTCATTCACAAAATGTATAAAAATCACTAATTTTTGGATAGAAATTTTTAAGATAATCTCAATTGTAGTTAATGCAAATTTGATTCCAGACTCAAAACTAATTATATTGGGAATACTGGAAACAAATCAGATATTAACAACACAACAAATAATTTTTATCGGTTATAGTTTAATAATTGGTAAAAAATTAATACTAAGATTTTGGAAAGGTCCTACTTCCCCCACAATTAAAATGTGGATTACAGAAATGTCGGAGACGTTACACTTGGAACGATTAAGGCTTGCCCTGATGGACAGGCTGGACCAGTTCAGAGGAATATGGTCTCCATTTATTGAATATTTAAAGGGTCAAGATGGTCCGGTTCGAAGCCATGACGGGGGCCTGAATGTATGAATGGATGAAGAATTATAGACAATAGATCATAAATATATCTCCATTGAAGAATATCTTGTTTAATATTCCACTCAATCAGTTTATCTCTCTCTTTTTTTTTTCCTTTTCTTTTTCTCTTTTGTATTTCCTACTGCTATAAAATAAACAAGAAAATTATAGAAGTACAAATAAGATTGATTGTTAATTTTAAAAAAATATTAAGAATGTATGTGACGTTAATATTTTCTTTTGTTTTAATTGGATTTTATATTTCTTCTTAATATGTAATTACTTCTAATAAAAATATCTTACAAAAAAAAAAGAACAATGCAGAAAATACTTTTCCATTGTGATGATGGAGAATAGAAACACTCATATTCTCAGAAACAAAATAAAGATACTCAGAAAATCTTGTAACAGAAAATATACTGCAGGTGAATTCAATTAAAACTATCCTGCATTTCTGAGATATTCTTCTTTGATTTTGTTAATGACCAATTTGGACAGGTATTTGGATGGGAAAGGTTTAGAAGGATATTGGCTAAAAGCGGGCAGGTGCGACTAGTGTAGATGGAGTATTTTGGTGGTATGGACGTTGGGCCTAATGGCTTGTGTCCATGACTCTATTACACTTTGACTAGCACTCAAATTGTGCATAGGATCACATTGCTAATAATCACTAAAGAGTAATTAGACTAAAGACTAGGTGTGGTTATTAATTAATGGTTTATATCTGCATCTGCAGTAAAGCAGCAGCTTCCTTTCTGAACTGACGTATCAACTAGTTTAAAGTATTATGGGCCTGTCCCACCTAGGCATTTTTTCAGGCAGTCGCCTAAAAAACCGGCAACTGGAACGGCGACTGTCAAAGTGGAACACACACACACAAACACATTGCTCCCTTTACCAGCCCGTTATGCAGGCGGGGGACAGGGCAAGCGGAGGGAGCGCCATCTGAGTAAAATTCATGCGGTGCAAAGCCAAGGTGATACAGACAGACACTGCGATGATTCTGTGTGGAATCAGCTTCCAGCAGAAGTGGTGGAGGCAGGATCGATTTTAACATTTAAGAGTAAAGTGGATAGGTATATGGACGTGAAGGGAATGGAGGGGTATGGTCTGAGTGCGGGTAGATGGGACTAGGGGAAAACAAATGGTCGGCACGGACTGGAAGGGCCGAGAGGGCCTGTTTCCGTGCTGTAATTGTTATATGGTTATATGGTTATATGATCAGGAAGGTTGGCGCTGTAATTAAGACGGCTAAAGCACAATGTATGGTAAGTCCTTTAAAAGAGGGAGGAGGGGAGGGGGAGAGGGGGTGTAGAGAGGGGGGAGAAGGAGGGAGGAGGAGGGAGAAGGAGTGGAGACAAGCTTTAAGAAGCCAGAGGTACACGGAAGCTCGGTGGACATTTAACATTACCGGTCGGTTATACGTGTTTCAGAATACTACTGCTTACGGTTTTTTTTCCCACTGAGCCAATGAAATTCACCGGTCAGCACCGGCTACAAACTTCAAGAACCTTCAACCGCCTGGCAACCCACTAGGACCTCCTGGCGACCCACCTATGGCACGAGAATTCTCGCTACTCTCCATGGCTACTTCATTCTGGTCACATGTTGAAAAATTTGCGGTGACCATAATAATCCCAATATGCGGGAACTCCTCGCGACCACGAAGGCGACTCCCCGGCAACCACCTGCGAACATGTGGCAACCATGTTGTGACTGCATAGTCTCCTGCAGTCGCCTAAAAAGTCGCCTAAGTGGGACAGGCCCGTAAGAATGCACTTTGTAAAAATGTGCACAGTTGGTACATGCATTTTTTAATTTTTGGTGATTTGTTTTCTTTCTTAAAGGCAGATCAGGCCAGATTGTGCTGATTAATTTAAGATCATGCCTCCATGATCAATTGCAAATTGAATAATTGGAATGCATGGGCCAGTTCATTCCTGATTTCCACATCTGCGCACTACTGAGCTGAAGATCAGATCTCAGCACATTTGATCTCCGATTCCACTATTGGACTCGGCACCAATTCCAAGGGTGCAGAACGAACATGTGGTGTTGAGGGGCTGGATGCACTACATTAGCTGCTTCAACCATAGAACAGGTTGCTATAGGTAGCTCATCATCGTTCATTTGCTTAGGGTTGTCAACCTGGTTTGAAAAGGAAAGTGCATGTATGCAAATTGATTTTTTTCTTTCCTTTCTGATCATTGCAGACATTTATAACAGTTCAAAGACCACAATTGTGCCTTAGGGGCCATTGAACTTGTGAAGCACCAAAGATAAATACCACTGCAAAAATTGTGTATGGAGTGAGTGCAGGTAGCAGGCCAGATCAAGCATGTTCTGGCCCGTTGCCTCCGACTGTACCTGCCATAAATTTGAGGGCACCAAAAATCCTGCTGCTCATGTTCTAACTTGCATCAAGTTCTAGTTCACATTCTACCTGTGGCTATTGACCTACATGTGCTGCAGCTCGAGCTTAGAATTATTTCATATGTATTTGATCTTTCCTTGCGGCTTTCAGCTTCTTGCATCAACGTCAGGTTTCAGAGCAGTTTTAACAATTCCATACCTCGCTTGCTTCACTGAAACCTATTCTCTCACATATGCTCATTTACACTCTTCCCCAACCCCTCAAACCTCCCCCATGCATACGATTCTCCCACCAGTCAAATATACTTGGGGTGATTTACCATGTCCCATTAACCCACCAAACAGTATTTCTTTGTGATGTGGAAGTAAACTACGGCACCTGGGTGTAATCTACATAGTCACCGGGAGAACATGCAAACTCCACACAGACAAAATTGGAGATCAGAATTAAACATGGGTCATTGGAACTGCGATGATTTGCTGCACCATTGAACTGACCCCATTCTCAAAGTATAGCACGACAGCTGTCCTATGATGTGGAGCTGTCCACTACCAGTGGACCACTACCAACATCGAGGAGCTGTGGCTGCGGAGCATCCAGCCGTGGGCGGTGCTGGATTTAAAACACCGCGGAGCCTGGGATCCGAGATCGCCAGAGTCGGAGCTCCAACCAACGCGGCCTGAGGACTTCGGGTGCCACGGTCTCCGGGGAGGAGGCGGCCGCTCCAGACATTTCCAAGCCGCTAAGGACTGTTTACCCGACGCCGGCGTTCCAGCTTCCCGGCAGGAGGGACTATAATAACATCGGGCCGCTGTTGAGGCGAATGGCTGCGGAGGCCTCAAATAGGCCCCAACCTCGGGTGGACTAGGAGGAGGAGGACTGGACTTTTTGGTGCCTTCCCTCACAGTGGAAAGTGTTGATTCTGCTATTGGGGGGACGTGCATGTTAAATCCTATAGTGTATTGTGTCTTTTTTTTCTTTTTTAATTTTATATGGATGTATGGAAATCTAATTATTTTTTTTCTCTGCAAAGCACCTTGGCTTCAACATGATTTGATTTAAGTGCTATATAAATAAAAATTACTTACTTACTTACTTACTTACAATGACCTTGGCCTCAGGCAGTGTTCTCTAAGACTTTGCCCCAGACTATCCTGGGACTTCTAGCACCTCACTGTTGTCAAAGGCCTTTCAATTATTCTCAAATGATCAGCAAGATTAAAAAAAACAAGTAACTTATTTTGCTCTCAATTCTCTGCCTAACGTCTCCCTTGACATCTCCAATTCCTCAACTCCTTGAGGTGGTTGCGCTCTGCTGTTCCCAGTCCACCAAGCATTCCCAGTTCTCATTCTTCCACCATTCATGGCTGAGCCTTCAGCTGTCAAATCCATGAGCACCAAAATTATTTTCCTAGACCACATCACCTATTTCCTCCTTTAGGGTGTTTCTTAAAATCTAGCTCTTTGAGGAAACATTTGTTCATCTGTTCTAATGTCTCCGGTAATAAATGTTTTCTCATAAGGTATCTGTAAAATAGCTTAGAAAGTTTTGCCACAATGATCTAAGCCACTGGATATTAGTCCAGTAATTGTGCATTCATACTACTCCACCCAATATTACGATGCAGTGCCAGTGTTCTTGTTCTTAATCATGTTGAGATGTAATCTTGGCATGAATTCTTGACAAATTAATTCAGGACATGAAAAGGGAGTCATCATTTCCCATCATGGACACAGAGTGGGTACAAGTCCCATGAATAGGATGCCTCGAAAGACATTGCAGAATATCTGGAGTGGGCCTTTTAAAATTGCCAACTGCCTGTATACCTTTCATTAATTTGTACCCTGACTCTCAGTCTGAATTAGCGTCCCGACCTGAACCATCCTTTTCTCCAGAGTTGCTGCCTGACCCGCTGAGTTACTTCAGCTTTTTGTGTCTATCTTCTGCCATGATACATAGAAACATAGAAAATAGGTACAGGAGGAAGCCATTCGGCCCTTCGAGCCAGCACCACCATTTATCATTTACAAATTTAACCTACATACCTCTATGTCTTTGGAGTGTGGGAGGAAACCGAAGATCTTGGAGAAAACCCACGCAGGTCACGGGAGAACGTACAAACTCTGTACAGACAGCACCCGCAGTCAGGATCGAACCCGGGTCATCCGGCGCTGCATTAGCTGTAAGGCAGCAACTCTACTGCTGCACCACCGTGCCGCCCTTCAGACATGCTGCCTGATCTTAGTTACTCTAGCACTTTGCGCCTTCATAACTACCATCCAGTGGGTCAGACGATGACCCCACCGACATACACCAGGCCATCATCTCCCAATCTGTTACTTTTAGCGCACTCCCCTCCACAGCCTCTATCCCTATAGTTCTCCCAGCCTCACTCTGCTCACTTGTACCTTCTTCCCAAATTCCATAAACAGGATTGCCCTGGCAGACCCATTGTTTCTGCCTGCTCCTGCCCCACAGAATTAATCTCCAAACACCTTGACTTCATCCTATCCCACCTTGTCCTGTACTTTTCCATCTACAATTCCTTGGCCCCAATAGCCTAATCTCAGTTTTTTTTTTTAGTTCAAAGAGAGATATTGAATAGGTCACACAATACAATACAATACAATTGATTTATTGTCATTTGAACCTCAAGTATGACGTTCAAACGAAATTTGGTTTCTGCAGTCATACAACAAGAAAAGAACCAAGACAAACAACCAACACAATTTACACAAACATCCATCACATTGAATCTTCTCCTTACTGTCATGGAAGGCAAAGTCTTGTCTCTTCCCTGTGTTCCATTCTTCTCCAGATGTTAAAGCCCTGGTGGGCGATGGCAAGTCCCACGGCCGTTTAAGCCACGCCAGGCAATGTAAGGCCCCGCTCTGGGTCATTTTCAACCCAGCAACTCGGGCGGGAGAAGCTGCCATTGCGGGAGCTCCGAAAAGCGGTCTCCTACCAGGGACCCGCGAGCTCCCGATGTCACCGTTCACCGGACCTGCGGCTGGAGCCTCCGAGCTCCGGAGTCGGGTCACAGCCGCGCGCCACCACAGCTCTCCAAAGCCGGCCAGCCCCACGATGGTAAGTCCGCAGGCTCCGCGACTGGAGCCCCCAGGTCGTTGCGGTTGGAGGCCGCTCCACGTTGCTAGGCCCCAACGACAACGGGGACCCGACAGTGAAAAGGTCGGGTCCCCCATACAGGGAAGAGGTTTTAAAAGATCCCTCCGTCCCCCACATATACACAGCTAAAAACAATATAAAAACCACAACAAACATACATTAAACGGACCAAAAATTAAAAAAAAGACGGACGGACTGCAGAGGTCGCTGCGAACGTGGGTCACACCGCCCAAATCCCATTGGGTCAATTTGTTACACAATCTTCTCTATTAAAAACAAGCAACATTCTGCCCTGAGATTCTAGGTATTTAGATATGGATTGGCAGTGACATCTTTCAGCATTAGGTTTTTAAAAAAAACTGATCTCTCTGTGGCTTAACAGATATGGCTCATTAAGTTCCCTGTCTCAATCTCCTGACAATCAGGAGAGTTATGAATTGACTTCTGCTAATTAAATAGAGTAAATATTTAAATGTCTGGAGGAAACCTGAACCATTTTTTCCCTCTACTTACTGCAAATTCCTTTGGCTTATATTTTACGTCAATTAGACCATCACTCAGGCATTTGGATCCTTTAAGAATCTCATGTAATTAACTGCTGATTGGTTAGGTCAGCAGTTACCTTCACGTCACCTTGTTCAGTGCTAATGGCCTGATGCAAGATAACCTCACAATGAAGCACAGAAAGACAATAGGTGTCAATCGTAAGACGTTAGTTGTTTAAGAACTGGAAATAGTGAATGCATTTTGCAGAAGCGTGAAATCAGTCAACCCGTTAAATTGAAAGAACTGTGTTCTAATTCACTGGAACACAGAGGTCACTGGAATAGGTCTCTCTTCTTTAATGTTATAATGTTATAAAGATATTTCCACAGAGTAAACTCACATTAACTGTCTGAGAAAGGATCTCAACCCGAAACGTTGCCTATTTCTTTCGCTCCATAGATGCTGCGTCATCCGCTGGGTTTCCCCAGCATTTTTGTCTACCTTTGATTTTCCAGCATCTGCAGTTCCTTCTTTCACATTAACTAACATCACTTGTTTGCATTGGGGCCCAGGATATAGAGTAACAGTATTAATCATAGAAATAACAGGCATGATTATTTTTGAGATAATTTCAATGACTGTTTACTTTCCTGCAACACTATTCTTCAAGGAATGCAAAATTCCTCTGTAACCCAGCAGCGCAGAGGTTTCGATTTGGGGTTTCCCAGAAAGTGATTTTGTTTTCAAGTCCAAGGACCGCATGGTATTCATATCAAGGCGTGACATTTAGGAGCTGTGAATGTTTTCAGCAAGTGGACAAAGCAAACAGTTTGATTTCTTAAATGATGCAGATTCTCAAATCGGGGAAAAAAAAAACCCTGATATTTTTGAAATACAAGCAGAATTCTCCCCTCCCTCCCCCCTCCCCTCCCTTCCCCTCCCTCCCCTCCCTCCCCCACCTATTATTAAGGGTGGAGGGGGGGGTTACAGTAGCACAGTGGTAGAATTGCTGCCTTACAGAGCCAGAGACCCGGGTTTGATCCTGACTACAGGTGCCGTCTGTATGGAGTTTGTACGTTCTCCCTATGATGGCGTGGGTTTTCTCCAGGTGCTCTCACATTCCACAGATGTATAGGTTTGTAGGTTAATTGGTTTTGGTAAAGTTGTAAATTATCCCTAGTGTGTAAGGGAGTGCTAGTGTAAAGGGTGACCGCCAGTCGATGCAGACTATGTGCGCCGAAGGGCTTGTTTCCACGATGTGTCCCTGAAGTCTAAAGTCTAAATCTACCCCTTGTGTCCCACCTGGACTCACACCTATTTCTTCTTTCCCCCGCCCCTTCCACTTACATTCCTTCTTCAAGGTTTCAAGATTTCAAGGTCAGTTTATTGTCAGGTACCAATTAAGGTACAGTGAAATTTGAATTACTATCCAGCCATACTAAAAAAAAAGCAATTACATAAAAGTTGACATAAACATCCACCACAGCGGATTCCCCATGTTACTCACTGTGATGGAAGGCAATAGAGTCCAATCTTCTTATTCTCCCGCGGTCGTGGCAGTCGAGCCACCTGCAGTCAGGAAGATCGAAGATCTCACAGCCGGCAGTCGAAGCTTCCGCATCGGGACGATCGAAGCTCCCGTGTCGGGGCAATCGAAGCACCCACATCAGGCCGATCGAAGCTTCGGCGTCAGGGCAGTTAAAGCTTCTGTGGCTTGGAGTTCCCAGTCGGTCTCTAACCATAGACTGCGAGCTCCGCCATGTTATAGTCCGCAGGATCCCGTGGTGGAGCTCTTGGAGTCGGTCTCCAGCAAAGGTCGGCAACACCTCGATGCACGGACATACGATATGGAAAAAAAATCGCATCTCTGTCGAGGTAAGAGATTAGAAAAAGATTGCACCCCCACCTCCCACATAAAACTAGCTAAAGATCACTAAAAACATACCTTTAACACATACAAACAAACAACAATGAAGGAAGGGACAGACAGATTGTTGGCGAGGCAGCCATTGCTGGCTTCACAATTCGCAACTTTTCAATCCTTTTGTCTCGCAGCTTTCGTCTTTTCAACTCTGGCCTTTGTCTAACCATCTGTCTATCAACCCCCCCACACCCCCCACACCTCCTCTCCTGTACCAACCTATTACTTGCCAAGCTTTGTTCTACCCTCCTGGCTCTGGACAGGATCCAGAGGAGGTTTACAAGAATGTTTCCAGGAATGAGTGGGTTAGCATATGATGAGCGTTTGACAGCACTGGGCCTCTACTCGCTGGAGTTTAGAAGTTTGAGGGGGGACCTCATTGAAACTTACCGAATAACGAAAGGCATAGTGTGGATGTGGAAGGGAGAGTCCAGGACCAGAGGTCAGAATTAAAGGGTACTCTTTTAAAAAGGAGGTGAGAAGGAACTTCTTTATTCAGAGGGTTGTTAATCTGTGGAACTCATTGCCGCAGAGGGCAATTGAGGTCAAGTCAGTGGATATTTTTAAGGCAGAGATAGACATGTTTTTGATTAGAATGGGTGACAAGGATTATGGGGAGAAGGCCGGAAAATAGGATTAGGTGGCAGAGATCAGCCATGATTCTTGTCAGAGAACTCTTGTTGAATGGCGGAGTAGACTCGATGGATCGAATGGCATAATTCTACACCTATAACTTGTGAACTTGTGAACCCTCCTCCCCACCACTATCGGTCTGAAGAAGGATTACGATCGGAAATGTCACTTATCAATGTTCTCCTGAGATGCTCCCTGACCCACGGAGCTACTGCAACATTCTGTGTCATCTTTTGTAAACCAGCATCTGTTTTTCTTTGTTCCTACTTTGAAAAAGTTCTAATCCTCTCTCTGACAAGAATTATTTGCGACTCTCTCACCGCTCCCCTGCTGCTCTCCTGCTTTTCAACCATATTCTTACCCACACTTGCCAACACAGCCACATGTATTTCCTCAGCACTTGCCTGCCCTGCTATCTTTGTACCAAGTGGCTTCCAGCTCCATAACTATGCCTCGCAGTTCAGGCCCATCTCGGGTCTCCGGTACCTACACTACTTCTATCACATCTCCCTCCATGCACTGTGTTCTCTGCAAAGCTCCAGTACCTGCAGGCCCTCACTCTATCTCTCCTGCTGCTCCAGACCTCACTCACTTATAAGTCTATCGACCTCTATTTTCGACTGGATCCAATGTTTTCAGTCAATGCTTCTTCACTTATCTGACCTCCACAAAGGACCCCAAACTTGCCCAGCTCCACAACGGGCTGTCCACCGACTCTCCTTGGCCCAGTTGCATCTCGACCACCTGAAGGATGGAGGCTTCACCGCCGGATCACTCCACATGCCCGACTACCACAAGGCCAAGACTTGCAATATCACTAGTGCTGGAAAACACAACTCTAATGTTTTCCATCTCCCCAGCCCCTCATAGGCTGGGCTTACCAGAGCTTCCTCTGCCACTAGCCCCTCCAAAGCGTCCCACATTATCGTTCCCCAGCCCCACCTGCCTGCTTCTCTCTACAACCCAAATTCCACAAGCAGGACTGCCCTGGCAGACCAATTGTTTCTGCCTGCTCCTGCCCCACATAACGTATCTTCAAATACCTTGTCTCCATCTTCTCCCCACTTGTCCAGTCCTTTCTAATCCACACCCAAGATGGCTCATTCATTCTTCAACTCTTCAGTAACTTTCAATTTCCAGACTCCCATTGCCACATCTTTACCATGAACGTCCAGTCCCTTTGCACCATTCTCCCCTATGAAGGTCTTAAGACTGTCCTGTTCTTCCTTGATCTAAGACCCAATCAGTTTCCCATTACTAACGCTTTCCTCCGCCTGATGGAACTTGTCCTCACCCTCAACAACTTATCTTTTGACTCCTCTCAGTTTCTTCAAGTTAAAGATGTAGCCATGGGCACTCTTATGAACCCCAGGTATGCCTGCCTTTACGTTGGTTACATTAAATATTCCTTGTTCCAAACATACACTGGCACTCTTCTAACCTTATCTCCTCATCTCACACTGTTTGCCTTACCCATTGTCCTTTGTCCAGCTTTCTGCTGATCAATAAAAACCCTCACCTGTATCCATCTATCACTCTCCAACTCTTCCACCTCCACCCCCCTCCCCCTCACTACAATGTCAGAAGAAGGGTGCCTTGCCGAAATGTCATCTATCCATATTCTCAAGAGATGCTGCCTGATCCGCTGAGTTACTCCAGCTCTTTGTGAGTCTTTTTAATACCTAAATACTGTTGTCTTGAACATAAATATTCCATATAAAAAGGATTGTAAAGCTGCTGTTAAAATAATTGGGGGCAATTTTAGCTACACCCGCAAGGGCAAAGTCAATTGCACCAACAGAAACACAAATCAAAGTTAGCTAAGCATCTAGGAGTTTGGAGAAACAACCGGTTTAATTTGTCTCACTGAGCAAGGAGCCCAAAATAGGAGGGTCTTTAGACCCATAGATCATGAGTCGCAATTAGATTATCATCACTGGACCACAATATTAATTTGCTTTTGAAAGATCATTGACCTGATATGTTAGAAGATGGACACAACATGCTGGCCAGGCAGCATCTCTGGGGAGAAGGAATGGGTGATATTTCGGATTGAGACCCTTCTTCAGACCTGACCTGAAACGTCACCCATTCCTTCTCTCTAGATATACTGCTGATTTGCTTCCGTGTATTGTGTCTATCTTTGGTGTAAACCAGCATCTGCAGTTCCTTCCTACACATTTTGACCTGATAAGTTAACTCTGCTTCTCTCCGCAGAAGCTACCTGTCATTCTAAACATTTTCAATCTTTAATTACAAATGTGCAGATGGGGTACTCAATGTGTATCCTTTTCAGAAGAGGAAAAGTGCCAAAAACAAAAATATATATTGAACAACTTCTCGAAGATTTGGATTCGGAAGGAGCAGAGATTTCCCACAAAAAAAA
The DNA here is from genome assembly GCA_035221665.1 of Okamejei kenojei. Classification (NCBI taxonomy): domain Eukaryota; kingdom Metazoa; phylum Chordata; class Chondrichthyes; order Rajiformes; family Rajidae; genus Okamejei; species Okamejei kenojei. Next base: position 54,840,286 of record CM069140.1, on the reverse strand, counting down.
GTGGTTTAATCTCATAATATAGAAATGACTATGAAGAAAATGTTCCAAGAACTAATTCCTCCAATGGGGACTCCATCCCCTATTCCCAATTCCTCCGTCTACGCCGCATCTGCTCCCAGGATGAGTTTTTCCACACCAGGTCATCACAAATGTCCTCATTCTTCAGAGAACGGGGATTCCCCTCCCCCACTATAGATGAGGCTCGCACCAGGGTCTCCTCCATACCCCGCAACACTGCCCTCTCTCCCCATTCCCCCACTCACAACAAGGGCAGAGTCCCCCTGGTCCTCACCTTTCACCCCACCAGCCGGCAAATACAACACATAGTCCTCCGCCAGTTTCGCCACCTCCAACGTGACCCCTCCACTCGCCACATCTTCCATCTCCCCCCCTGTCTGCCTTCCGCAAAGACCGCTCCCTCCGCAACTCCCTTGTCAATTCTTCCCTTCCCTCCCGCTCTACCCCTTCCCCGGGCACTTTCCCTTGCAACCGCAAGAAATGCTACACTTGTCCCTTCTCCTCCGCCCTCCACTCCTTTCAGGGACCCAAGCAGTCCTTCCAGGTCCGACAGAGATTCACCTGCACCTCCTGCAACCTCATCTACTGCATCCGCTGCTCCAGATGCCAGATGATCTATATTGGTGAGACCAAGCGGAGGCTTGGCGATCGTTTCACCAAACACCTCCGCTCAGTCCGCATTAACAAAGCCGACCTCCCGGTGGCTCAGCACTTCAACTCCCCCTCCCATTCCGTATCCGACCTTTCGGCCCTGGGCCTCCTCCACGGCCAGAGTGAGCAACACCGCAAGTTGGAGGAACAGCACCTCATATTCCGCTTGGGGAGTCTGCATCCTCTGGGCTTGAACATTGAATTTTCTCAATTCTGTTAACCCTTGCTGTCTCCTCCCCTTTCTACCTCTCCCTCAGCCCTCGGGCCCTGGCATTCCCTCTTTCTCTATCTCTCTCCCCCACCCTAGTCGCACTAGCTTCTCATTTTCACACTACAAACAGCTTACAATGGCTTGTTCCCTTTATCATCGATACTTTTTTGCATATCCTTCATTCATTGTTCTTTATCTCTCCACATCACCATCTATATCTCTAGTTTCCCTGATCCCTGACCAGTCTGAAGAAGGGTCTCGACCCAAAACGTCGCCTATCTCCTTCGTTCCTTAGATGCTGCTGCACCCGCTGAGTTTCTCCAGCCTTTCGTGTACCCTCCAATTAACAACTGTTGACATGCTGAAAATTGTCCCCACATTAAATGTGACAAATGTTTCTGTGATCCGAAACATTTAACGACCACGTCACTAAATTTCACAGTATCGACTTCAATAACATTTCCTGTAAATGCAGACAGGTTAGGTTAGGTTCCAAACTATGACAATGGTGTTGAAATGGAACACTTTTGTGTCACCAAGAACAAAAAAAACAGTCAGGTAAATAATGTAGAATTTCTTCCCCATGGTTAAAGGTCCTAGCTGCTTGCAAAGTGATCTTGCTTTTATATGTGTTAAGCTGACAGTAAACTTCACCTATTTCATCTTCTTTTTGTCTGTCCCATAACATCCAGTTGCTTGATAATCAAGGAAGAAATAGTTACGTTCAAAGAAACTTATTCTGAAAAATTGACTTGAGCCACAAATAACATACAACATCATTCTGATTTTTATAAACTTAGTAGTGACCATTTTTGTTAAACAATTGGTTAGGTTATAAACAGTATACATTGGGCACTATTATAAAAAAAAGAGTATTAAATTACGGAGAGCATTGGGCATAAATTTACCATGCTGATGCCAGGGACAGTAAACTATATTTCATTGGAGCATTGTGAAAGTACCTTACCAAGATAATTATTGGTTTTAATTATCATGATTATTTCAACAACAGCAGGGAAAGCTAAGAAGAGATATCATTTAAAAAAAATCAACTTGGTAATCTTATTTCCTCTGTATTGTGAATCCGGCCAATTTACAATAGTTACCAAAAGAAACAGGTTTGAAGGGCTGTAATCGGAGAGAGTTTCTGACGCACATTAAGGTGTTAAAAGCAGAGACTATTGCATTGTTGAATAAATGTTAGACATCTAAAGACAGTGCTCGTCAGACTTTCGGAATAATGGGAAAAAATGTTGGTATCAGCATAGTTACCATAAGACAGCTCGCCTGCTTCTATGCAGGAAGGAACTGCAGGTGCTGGTTTACATTGAAGATAGACACAATATGCTGGAGTAACTCAGCAGGGCAGGCTGCATCTCTGGGGAGAAGGAATGGATGATGTTTTGGGTCAAATTTGGAGGAGAACAAGGGTTTCAACCCGAAACGCCATCCATTCCTTCTCTCCATGCTGCCTATCCCGCTGAGTAACTCCAGCATTCTGTGTCTATCTTCCAGCCTGTTTCTGTGTGTAAACCACTATGTTTCAACCATAGAGGACTGTGAATTGAATTGCTTTCTTTCTGTTATTTGAAGAATACTTGCTTCAGTAATAAAATTTTGAAGCATTGTTTTCTCTCAAATATTTACATTTCCACAGTGTGAATCTCCACACTTCCAAGGCCGTGTTTTTTAACACAATTTCCTTGCGCACCATGCGTTGTCCCTGTGACCACGTGGGTTTTTTCCCAGCGGGATTCTCCCACACTCCAAAGACGTACAGGTTTATAGGTTAACTAGCTTTGGTAAATATTTGGTAAATATTGTAAAATTGTCCTTAGTGCGTAGGATGGTGCTAGTGCACAGGGCGGTTGCTGGTCGGCATTGACTCAGTGGGCCGAAGGGACTGCTTCCGCGCTGTATCTCTAACATCCATAGAGTCAGCATTTGCTGCTCTTTCCTCATTGTCCCTGAAACGACAATGGTGATCCACTTCCTTGAGCCACAGTAATTATCTAGGTAAGGTACTTTCACAATGCTCCTTGTGAAAAGGGCATTACATTTCCTGCTTAATATAGTGTGTGACTTGGTGTGAAACCTACAAATTCTGGTGCTCCCATCGGTCCTTGTAAGTTAGTAAGTAAGTAAGTTTTATTTATGTAGCACGTTTTAAATCAACTTGTGTTGAAACCAAAGTGATTTACATAAAGTAAAGAATAAGTTTCCGTACATCCATAGAAAAAGATTAAAAAAAGAAAAATTGACACAACACATAATAGAGTTCAACACAAACGTCCTCCACAACAGAATCAAAATTTTCCACTGTGGGGAAAGGCACCAGAAAGTTTAGTCCTCTTCCTCTGTGACCAGCCGGGGTCGGGGCCCATTTGTGGCCTTGCAGCCAGTCCGATGTTTTCAGGCCCTCTTGCCGTGAAGCTGGAACTCCGGCGTCAGGTGAACACTCCTCAGCGGTTTGGAAAGTCTGGAGCGGCCGCCTCCTCCCCGGAGACCGCGGCACCCGAAGTCCTCAGGCCGCGTTGGCTGGAGCTCTGACCCCGGCGATCCCGATCCCAGGCTCCACAGTGTTCCAACTCCAGCACCGCCCGTGGCCGGACGCCCGCAGCCACAGTTCCTCGGATGTTAGAATCAGCGGTCACAGCATCCTGGAGCTTACCGCACGGTGACCCAGTAAGGCATCGCCCCTCCATGATGGTGTCCCAGCGCTGCGCCGCCACCGAAGCAGCAGTCCCAGCCGGTCCCGACAGGAAACGCCGCTCCAGTCTCGATGGTAGGCCGCGAGGACGGGGTGAAGAAGCAGCTCGGAGGGAAGCCGCCTCTCCAACCAGGTAGGGACTAGGAAATGAAGTTTCCCCCTTCCTCTCCCCCACCCACCACATAAAAGACCTCCAACTAACATTTTATTTTTTAACAGGACTAAAAAATAAAATAAAAAAGGGTGAAAGGGCGGATTGCAGGCAGAGCAGCCATACACAATGGCGCCCCACTCCTGCAGTCCGCCATCTTCTTTCCTGGTTCCCTTCTTTCCCGGTAGTTCCCGGTGGCAGATTTCACACATTTGGGAACTGCTGTCAAAAGAATACTGCAGCTCATTTTGTGAGATCATATACATTGCTGCCAAGATGCCCCAGTGGATGAGGGAATTAATGTTTTGGTCAGTGATTGTACTTCTGATAAAATAGGCTATTTCTCCTGGATGTTGTCAAATCTTTTGAGTGTTTTTTGGAGCTGTACTCATTCAGGCAAGCGCAGAATGTTCAACCACATTGTTAACTTGAGCCTGGTAGACATGGAAAGGCTTTGGATCACTTGATGCAGGATAACTTGTGTCTAATCTGTGTTCATAGCCACAGTTTTTCTGTGACTAGTCCAGTTAAGTTGGGAGCTGTTTTACTGTAACTCCATGAAATGGGTAAAAGTAAATGTAAATCCTGAACTCCATACTGAATCAGCAATTGATTCCAATTCAAGGCTCAAAGGCCTTTTCTGGGAATTGCTTATAATGTTACATTATACATAACTTCTATTCTGTTTGATTATGTAATGCTGATGTTGGAAGTTAAAATTAGAATGGTCTGAAGAAGGGTTTCGGCCCGAAAAAGTTGCCTATTTCCTTCGCTCCATAGATGCTGCCGCACCCGCTGAGTTTCTCCAGCAATTTTGTCTACCTTTGATTTTCCAGCATCTGCAGTTCCTTCTTGAACAAAATTAGAATGGTAGTTGGTTTCCTGACATCGCTCACACAAACATAAAATGACCTGCTCAAAATATATCAATATATGTAAAGCCTTTTGCTTTTGTAAAGCTGTTGTGTAAAAAAAAAAGAATTTCTGCAGAGAAATGAATTTAGGAATTCACCTAAACATAACAAGGTGAAATAACTGCTGCAAGAAATCTCGGGGACATTTAATGAAATATTAAAGAACTTGATCAAAGGTGGTCAAGGTGATGCATGGGGTCAAGGTGAATCCAAGACTGTTCTTTTTGTACACATATAAGAGTTCATGTGATGCTATTGCCTGCTGTACATCAATCTAGTTTTAAATTTTTTAGAGAATTAAGTATTTCGTACCGGTACATACCGTCCCAAAAATAACACTGTCCGCAGAGAAAGGAAGAGAGGCGGAAGGGCTTAGAGTGAAATTCCAGGTCTTTGGGACTTGACAGGTGAAAACATAATTGACAATGAAGGAGTGATTACATTCTGGCGTAATATTTTGAGGGGCACAAATAATTTGAGTTTTTTTCAGTTGGAGGAACTTACAAAGTTTAGTTTAGATTATTGTCACGTGTATCAAGGGGCAGTGAAAAGCTTTTGTGGCTTGCTAACCAGTCTGCCGAAAGACAATACATGACTACAATCGAGCCATTCAAAGATAGGGAGGAGTAGGTCATGGAGGATTTCATAAAGATGGGAATTTTTAAACTGTGCATTAATTAACCTTTATATAGTCAGTGAACTTTGAAACAATGGATGAACAGCATCTGGTATGAATCAGGCCACAAGCAGGAAAGAAGAATAGCAGACAGGCCAAAAAGTTCAACGAGATGCTAAAGTTTAAAGGTAAAGATATGGGTAAGGGTAGTAGAAGCAGGACAATGTTACAGAGGTGATGACACAATTATGTTGCCCAAAGCTCAGTTTTCAGTAATTACCTAAACTATTTGAAACAGTATGTGTCAAGAGCTAAAGGCAATGACTTAGCACTTCCCAGTATCTCGGTGGAGGTGGTTTCTTCTCATGCATTTACATCCAATGAGGCAAGCGGTGCAGTCGAAGGTCAAGACAATTGTTGCTGTAATATTTTCGATAGTTTCAGCATTAATGATTGCCATAGAGGGAGTACAGGGAAGGTTGACCAGACTGATTCCTGGGATGGCAGGACTTTCATATGAAGAAAGACTGGATAGACTTGGCTTGCACTCACTAGAATTTAGAAGATTGAGGAGGGAATCTTATAGAAACTTACAAAATTCATAGAAACATAGAAACATAGAAATTAGGTGCAGGAGTAGGCCATTCGGCCCTTCGAGCCTGCACCGCCATTCAATATGATCATGGCTGATCATATAACTCAGTATCCCGTACCTGCCTTCTCTCCATACCCTCTGATCCCCTTAGCCACAAGGGCCACATCTAACTCCCTTTTAAATATAGCCAATGAACTAGCCTCAACTACCCTCTGTGGCAGAGAGTTCCAGAGACTCACCACTCTCTGTGTGAAAAACAATTTTCTCATCTCGGTCCTACAAAAACACACAATTGTTAAGGGGTTGGACAGGCTAGATGCAGGAAGATTGTTCCTGATGTTGGGGAAGTCCAGAACAAGGGGTCACAGTTTAAGGATAAGGGGAAAGTCTTTTAGAACCGAGATGAGAAAAACATTTTTCACACAGAGAGTGGTGAATCTGTGGAATTCTCTGCCACAGAAGATAGTTGAGGCCAATTTTACTTCAGAGTCATGTGAGTGACTACGTGAAGAATCCACCAGCACGCATGCGCGACATATCGTCGAACGCATTGCGGAAGCGACAGTCGGGAGGAGCGTCGCTCCTCCAGCGTAAGTTAAAAAACAAGCCGGTGTCCACCAATTGTTTTAATTGGTGGATAGACAATACTCAGCATTGTTCTAACTCCATCACTATCATGGATCCCTTGGTTACATTACAGACTGATGATAGTGCAAAAGGTTGGGGAGGAACTAATACCACCTCAAGTTGTGGTGGCAGATGGAGTGCTCAAGAATTAACCCTGTTTGGAGCACTAGGGATTAATTATCTAGAAATGCTGGGAGCATTTCATGGACTCCGAGTCTACTGCTCAGACATGCACCATTTGCATGTACGATTACAGATTGATAATACCACTGTGGTGGCCTGTATTAATCATATGGGTGGAATAAAGTCGATATCATGTGATGAATTGGTTAATAATATCTGGCACTGGTGTCTGGAAAGGAATATTTGGATCTCAGCCACTTACCTTCCAGGTAAGCTAAATACAGTGGCGGACACCAGGTCACGCAAATTCAACGACAACACCGAATGGATGTTGGATCGGAAAGTGTTTGCCGATATTATAGAACGGTATGGGACACCTTTTTGCATCCAGATTAAATCATCAACTACCAACATATGTTGCTTGGGAACCAGACCCTGGGGCAGCAGCGATGGACGCTCTCTCGCTGCATTGGGGGATTTGTTTTTCTATGCATTTCCCCCCTTCTGCCTCATCAGTCGGGTCTTACAAAAAATCAAACAAGACTCCGCAATGGGTATTTTCGTTGTTCCCAACTGGCCTACCCAACCATGGTTCCCAGGAGTACAAAATATGGCCGCAGAACCCTGCATTCGGATCAACAAACGTCCGAGCCTTTTGGTACACCCTGTGACAGGGGAAAGTCATCCGTGCCATGACCGAATAAACCTGTTGGTTTGCAGATTCTGAACAGGCCATTTCTGGACTACGGACTCTCCGACAGGACGATAAATGTCATCACAGCATCATGCAGGGGGTCCACCAGAAGACAATATCTAACATATGTGAAGAAATGGGAAGTGTTCTGCACCAGAATGAACACTTCATACGACACAGCCACCATCACTGAAGTGCTGGAGTTCCTGGCTACCCTTCATTTTGATGAGGGATTGAGCTAGAGTGCCATTAATTGTACCCACAGTGCTCTATCCAATTATCTGGGCCGAGGGTGTGATCACCTGGCTGTGGGATCACACCCACTGGTAACTAATCTGATGAGGGGTATATTTAATTCTAATCCCCCCAGGCCCAGATACACCCATACATGGGACATAGGCATAGTGTTGACTATGCTTTGAGGATGGACTCCTATATCGGGACTCACACTGGATAAACTAACCTATAAAATGGTTATGTTAATGGCACTTGTAACAGCACAACAGGTCCAGTCCTTACATAAACTAAGTATGGACGCCATGTGTATCACTAATGGCAAGATAACCTTCCTTATACAGGGGTTACTTAAACAGGATAGACCCGGATCCACTGGCCAAAAATTAGATTTTCTGGCCTATCCTGCAGATTGTCGGCTCTGCATTGTGACATATATATTGCGATATATAGAGGTCACCAAGAGTCTCAGGGGCACGGAGAGGGCTTTACTCATTAGCCACAAATGCCCTCACCATAAGGTCACAGTACAAACCATTTCCAGATGGTTAAGGGTGGTATTGGGTGCAGCGGGGGTGGACACTAGTATTTTTCAAATCTCACTCCACCAGGGCTGCATCCACATCGGCGGCTAGGATGATGGAAGTTCCAATGGACCACATCCTTGCAACAGCGGGTTAGAGTAATGAACGGACTTTTCAGCGCTTCTATAATAAACCCATGGCCACTCCCGAAACATTTGCGGGAAAAAATTTAAGTTCTGTTTCATGATTTACCCTAATGTAGGGGCATTATTATTTTAGGTATGAAATAAATACCTTTTTGTTCTTCAGCACAGTTTCATGTCTGAAATACGTTACATCCTCCATTTCCTAGCATGGCAGTGTGTGAGCATGGACTCGTCCCAGGGCATGAAATCACAGAGCTTTGAAATCTTCATGTAGTCACTCACATGACTCCGAAGTAAAATAGTAAGATTAAACGAGAACTTACCAGTTTGAAGTTTGATCTTTATTTTATGAGGAGTTACGATGAGGGATTACGTGCCCTCCACTCCCAAACCCTCTATTATAAAGGTCAACTGGTATATAAAGTTCTCTCTTATCTTACTATGTTAGTCAACTTTGGTATCTGTGATTTCACACCTCTGCTTTGAAGAATGTCGCGCGTGCGTGCTGGCGGGGTCTTCATGTAATCCCTCATCGTAACACCTCATAAAATAAAGATCAAACTTCAAACTGGTAAGTTCTCATTTAATCTTCCTATACATTGGCTATATTTAAGAGGGAGTTAGATGTTGCCCTTGTGGCTAAAGGGATCAGGGGGTATGGAGAGAAGGCAGGTACAGGATACTGAGTTGGATGATCAGTCATGATCATATTGAATGGCAGTGCAGGCTAAGGGCCGAATGGCCTACTCCTGCACCTATTTTCTATGTTTCTATGTTTCTATGATTACTGAAAGTAAACAAATATAAGGTGATACAAAGTGCACTGATTCTAAAGTCTTGGATCTACTTAGGATTTCCTTTTGGTGGTCACATTATTTTGAGCTATATTTAACCTTGTGACCTAAAATGAGGCAAGTCAGTCCATACTGCAATCCCATTGCCCCAGTAACTTTCCCTAAACCCATTGTTCCAATTCCCATTAACTCCTTCCCCCTCCACCTTCACTCCTCCTCCTCCCCCTGCAAATTCTACCACACACCTACGTATGAGTGACAATTTACAGTCATCATTTAACCAAACCCTATGTTTTTGTGATGTGGGAAGAAACCAGAGCACCCGAAGGAAACCCACATGATATGGAGGAAGGAACTGCAAATGCTCGTCATCACAGGGGAAACTAGCCAATTCCACACAGACAGCTCTCAAGGTCAGGATTGAACCTGGATTGCTGGAAACGTAGGCTGACATATCTATAAACTTGGCCACTGTGCTGCCCAAAGACAGGATCATTTATTCATTTAAAAACAAAATACTTCCTTTTTATATATAGCTGTTCATGATCCATTGTGAATATTCCAAAATACTTTACAGTTCTTGACATTCTAAAGTTGTGTATGATGCAGCACTTGCTGTACAGCAAGCTTTCATAGACAGCACTTAAATAATGACTGTAATTACCGGCCTCGTACACAATTAAAGATATAAACCATATTTAATGAACTCCACAGTATTGGATATACAGTACATTACATGTCCAGGCTGCTGCATCTACTCTCTGCTGTGGGCGAGTTCCTAATATTATAAATCATGCACTAGGCGGTGCTTACTACTAATAAACACTCTAATTGGCTAACATGCAATAGCCAATCTACATCTCTTCTCGTAGAAGATGAAATGGAAATAGCGCCGTCGGTGGTAGTCTGTAGGCACGCTGTGCCTGGCCCGTACAGGCACGCATCGCATGTGATGGTGATCGGTAACTTGAGGTCAAAGTATGACAGCGTTGGTGCGCTGGCCAGTTATAGTTTGAGTGTGTCAAAAACCAGTTGATGCTGTGGGTACCAGGACCATGCTGTGCTTATGTGTCAGTTGGCGTGGAGGGCTGACAGGTCGCTGAGGTTGGGAATAAATTTTCCTAGGTAATTCACCATACCAAGGAATCGCTGCAAACTGGTGACATCGGTGGGGACAGGTAATTCGTTAATAGAATCGAATAGAAGAAGAGAATGCCTTTTATTGTCATTCAAACAACTTGGTTTGAACGAAATTGCATTTTCTACAGGTTTTTTTTTACATTACAAAAAAAAACAAGACGCACACTTAACACAATTTACATAAACATCCATCACAGTGAGTCTCCAACACCTCCTCACTGTGATGGAAGGCAAAGTCTTATCTCTTCCCTTTGTTCTTCACCCGCGGTCCAGCAGTCCAACTGCAGCATCTAGGTGAACTGGGGCTCCGATATTAAAGCTCCTGGCGGACGATGGTAAGTCCTGTGGCCATTAAGCCACGCCAGGCGATGTTAGGCCGCAGTCTTCAGCAGGTCTGGCTTCAGGCCATTGCTGGTGAAAACTTGACCAACGTAGGTGACCTCCGGAATCCGAAATCTGCATTTAAGTGGGTTGAGTTTGAGGTTAATGTCTCTGACACGGTTTAGTACTTTCTTCAGGTTGGCGACATGCTCAGCCAAATCACGACCATAGACGAGGATATAATCGACAATGATGGCACACGGATATTCTGCAAACAATTGTTCCATTGCTCGTTGAAAAACTTCACTGGCAGAGTTGATGCCGAAGGGCATCCTTCAAAATTTGTAGCAGCCAAATGGTGTGGCAAAAGTCGTCAAATTGGATGATGCAGGATCTAATGGTATTTGCCAGAAAGAGCTTTTAGCATCCAGGACTGAGAACACTGCTGCGTTTCCAATCTGTGCAGCGATGTCCTCTGAGGTTCTCATTGGGTAGTGCGGGCGCTTGATTGCGGTGTTCAGGTCTTTGAGGTTGATGCAAATACGTATCTCTTCTTAGTTTTTCTTAGTCATCACGACCATAGTGGAAACCCAATCAGACGGGTCGCTAAACTCGGCAATAATTCCAATGGAGACCATGCACTTGAGTTCACTGTGTATTCTTTCCCGCATGGCATGGGAACGCGATGTGGTGCACGTACCACGGGTGTCACTGTAGGATCCACGGCGATCCTATACGTGGTGGGCAACTTGCCAAGTCTATCATCAAACAGGTCTTTGTACTGGGACAGCAGCTGCTGTGTTGGCTCTTCTGTTAAACATAGTTTGTGGACTGCACATCCAAAATATACCAGGCCCAGGTCATGACATGCACTGATACCAAGCAGGGTCTTGGAATTCGACTGCACAATGTAAAACTTCAGGTTTTTTGTTTGGTCGTCTACCGTGCACTTTGCTTGATCAATGGTGTTTTATCATTAATGTTTTATTAATATTAATGTTTAGTGTTTTCTGAGTAATTCGTAACTGTCACTGTATGTCATGGTGTTACTTGTGGGTGGAGCACCAAGGCAAATTCCTTGTATGTGAATACTTGGCCAATAAACTTACTTACTTACTTAAGTCAGCCTTTCCAAGTGGGTGCAGAACCTCACCCCCGTAAGCATGAAGCGTGGAGGAGTCCTGTTGCATTCGTCCGGTGCTGCGGATTTTGTTAAACGCCCTTAACGACATAACGTTGACCTTTGCCCCGTACCTACTTTTGCTGTCAAAGGCCTGTTGTTTATGAATATGGTCACTGCAGGATCGAGCAGTTTGCCGGAGGAACGTAGGAGGGAGTGGACAGCAGAATTGCTGATGGTATTATCAGAGTTGTTCGCGTGGGAAGCATCATCGTGCTCTTGGGAGTCAGAGTCTGAGAGCTCTTGTTGTAACAGGTGCAACTTGAAGTACTGTTCCCACGAGACTGATAACACATGGCAAAGTGATTAAGCTTCTTGCAGTGATGACAGGTTTACCGTAAGCCACGCAAAACTGGTGCCCTCTCGCGTGGAAATAATTGCAGTTAGGACATCGCGTAGTAGGCACATTTGGGCTTTTGCGAGGCACATTTGAGCTGTTGCGGGGAGAGTAATTAGCAAGATTAACGTTGTGCTGCTGTCGTAGGACGGGGAGGTGAAGAGTCTGCAAGTGGGGCAACGACTTCTGCCATACGACATGAATGGATAGCTTGGTCTAAAGTCAGTTCTGGGTTTCGAAGGAGCTCAGCCCTCAGTTTGCGATCGCTCATACCCCCCACAATTTTATCGCTCACAAGTTCATTAGTCAACTCACCGAAGCGGCATCATGTAGCCATGCGTCGTAAATCACTGATGAAACGTTTGACAGGTTTGTCATCCTGTTGCTGACGGGCGAAGAACTTTGTGCATTCGAGTATGCGATTCGAGGGCAGGTCACGCAACTCCCTGAATTTTCTGAGCAGAACTGTTGGATTGTCGATGGTCTTGGCAGGCACTAGGACCTGGCTACTAGCATCCTAAATGACTGGAGCAAATTCGAAGCTGATGCGCGAATCATTGCCTTTGGACCCGCTAGATTGAGCAGTAGCGATGCCTTCAGATCATCGGGGTCATTATGATGAACAATGCAAATATAGTGAGCATAGTCACATTCGAAGATACGCCATCGCTCGGCGATGTCTGAGTCGAAGGCAAGAGGACTTGGCTTGCGGCAGGAGTTAGCCATGACGGGGAGAAATAAAACTAATAAAGGGAATAAATCACGGTAAACAAACAGAGTGGGTTAGAATCACTTCTCTGACACCATGTAATTACTAAAGGTATAAACATCTTTAATGAACTCTACAGTATTGGATATGCAGTACATTACATGTCCAGGATGCTGCATCTACTGTCTGCTGTGCGCAAGTTCCTATTATTATAAATCATGCACTAGGAGGTGCTTACTACTAATAAACACTCTAATTGGCTAACATGCAATAGCCAATCTACAATGACCATATAATCTGCTTTATTCATGTTGAAAAATAAATTAATATCAACCCATAACATTATAAATATTTTCCTTCGTCTTCTTCAGAACAATGTTAGGGCATTTTCCGTCATCACCTTTTTGGGTAAGACCTGATCATGGTTTAATTAATTAACAACTTCTCTTTTGAGAAGCAAGTAGAGGGAAGAATTACATTTTGTGTTTATCTTCACTCCTTACAATGTATGTACGACAATGATCACAACTACTACTGAAGTATGGATGGTCATTGGCTCGCTAGAAGCTCATCCGCCCTTTGACAGGTCTTGTTTTTGGAACTGCTCGGGGTTCACAACCCCCTCATCACCTGGCAAAGAAGGTGGGGAGATGGTTTAGGCGTCGACTATCCGACCATGGAGCAGGTAGCATGGGATTACATGGTACCCGTGGCAGGGGGAACTCCCCCCGACCTGACCTGATCATGATTTAACATTTCAAATAGTTGAGACCTCCATCGAGCTATAGAGTTACATAGAAACATAGAACCATATAAATTAGGTGCAGGAGCAGGCCATTCGGCCCTTCGAGCCTGCACCACCACTCAATATGATCATGGCTGATCATCCAACTCAGTATTCTGTACCTGCCTTCTCTCCATACCCCATAATCCCTTCAGCCACAAGGGCCATATCCAACTCCCTCTTAAATATGGCCAACGAACTGGCCTCAACTACCTTCTGTGGCTGAGAATTCCACAGATTCACCACTCTCTGTATGAAAAACGATTTTCTCATCTCGGTCCTAAAAGACTTCCCCCTTATCCTTAAACTGTGACCCCTTGTCCTGGACTTCCCCAACATCGGGAACAATCTTCCTGCATCTAGCCTGTCCAACCCCTTAAGAATTTTAAGTCTCTATGAGATCACCCCTCAATCTTCTAAATTCCAGCGAGTACAAGCCGAGTCTATCCAGTCTTTCTTCATATGGAAGTTGTGCCATCCCAGGAATCAGTCTGGTGAACCTTCTCTGTACTCCCTCTATGGCAAGAATGTCTTTCATCAGATTAGGAGACCAAAACTGTACGCAATACTCCAGGTGTGGCCTCACCAAGAATCCCTGTACAACTGCAGTAGAACCTCCCCGCTCTTATACTCAAATCCTTTTGCTATGAATGCCAACATACCATTCGCTTTCTTCACAGCCTGCTGCACCTGCATGCCTACTTTCAATGACTGGTGTACCATGACACCCAGGTCTCGTTGCATCTCCCCTTTTCCTAATCGGTCACCATTCAAATAATAGTCTACCTTCCTGGTTTTGCCACCAAAGTGGATAACCTCACATTTATCCACATTATACTGCATCTGCCATGCATTTGCCCACTCACCCAGTCTATCCAAGTCATCCTGCAGCCTCCTAGCATCCTCCTCACAGCTAACACTGCCCCCCAGCTTTGTGTCATCCGCAAAGTTCGAGATGTTGCATTTAATTCCCTCGTCCAAATCATTAATGTATATTGTAAATAGCTGGGGTCCCAGCACTGAGCCTTGCGGCACCCCACTAGTCACTGCCTGCCATCCTGAAAAGGATCCGTTCACTCCTACTCTTTGCTTCCTGTCTGCCAGCCAGTTCTCTATCCACATCAATACTGAACCACCAATACCATGTGCTTTAAGTTTGTATACCAATCTCTTGTGGGGACTTTGTCGAAAGCCTTCTGAAAGTCCAGATGTAACACATCCACTGCTTCTCCCTTATCCACTACTAGTTACATCCCCAAAAAAATTTAATAAGATTCGTCAGACATGATTTACCTTTCGTAAATCCATGCTGACTTTGTCCAATGATTTCACCACTTTCCAAATGCGCTGCTATCCCATCTTTAATAACTGACTCTAGCTGTTTCCCCACTTCCGATGTTAGACTAACTGGACTGTAATTCCCCGTTTTCTCTCTCCCTCCTTTTTTAAAAAGTGTGGTTACATTAGCTACCCTCCAATACTCAGGAACTACTCCAGAAACTAAAGAATTTTGAAAAATTATCACTAAGGCATCTGCTATTTCTGGGGCTACTTCCTTAAGTACCCTGGGATGCAGCCTATCTGGCCCTGGGGATTTATCGGCCTTAATCCATTCAATTTACCTAACACCACTTTCAGGCTAACCTGGATTTCACTCAGTTAGTCCATCTCATTTGACCCGCGATCCCCTGCTATTTCTGGCAAATTATTTATGTCTTCCTTAGTGAAGACAGAACCAAAGTAGTTATTCAATTGGTCTGCCATGTCCTTGTTCCCCATGACCAATTCACCCGTTTCTGACTGCAAGGGACCTACATTTGTTTTAACTAATCTTATGCGTTTCACATATCAATAAAAACTTTTGCAGTCAATTTTTATGTTTCCTGCCAGTTTTCTTTCATACTCCATTTTCCCTTTCCTAATTAAGCCCTTTGTCCTCCTCTGTTGGTCTCTGAATTTCTCCCAGTGCCCTGGTAGGCTGCTTTTTCTGGCTAATTTGTACACTTCATCTTTTGCTTTGATACTATCCCTGATTTCCCTTGTTATCCACAGATGCGCAACCTTCCCTGATTTATTATTTTGCCATACTGGGATGAACAATTGTTGTAGTTCATCCATGCAGTCTTTAAATGCCTTCCATTGCATATCCACCGTCAACCCTTCAAGAAACAATTGCCAGTCCATCTTGGCCAATTCACTTCTCATACCCTCAAAGTTACCTTTCTTTAAGTTCAGGACCCGTGTTTCTGAATTAACAATGTCACTCTCCATCCTAATGAAGAACTCAACCATATTATGGTCACTCTTGCCCAAGGGACCATGTACAACAAGGCTGCTAACTAACCCTTCCTCATTCCTCAATACCCAGTCTAGAATAGCCTGCTCTCTCGTTGGTTCCTGCACATGTTGGTTTAGAAAACTATCCCGCATACATTCCAAGAAATCCTCTTCCTCAGCACCCCTGCCAATTTGATTCACCCAATCTATTTGTAGATTGAAGTCATCCATTATAACAGTTTTACCTTCGTTGCACGCATTTCTAATTTCCTGTTTGATGCCATCCCCAACTCCACTACTACTGTTAGGTGGCCTGTTCACAACACCCACTAGCGTTTTCTGCCCCTTAGTGTTTCGCAGCTCCACCCATATCAATTCCACATCCTCCAAGCTAATGTCATTCCTTTCTATTGGTTTAATCGCCTCTCTAACCAGCAACGCTACCCCACCTCCTTTTCCTCTCTGTCTATCCCTCCTAAATATTGAATATCCCTGGATGTTCAGCTCTCAGCCTTGGTGATCCCAACTATATCATAATTATTAATAGCTATCTACACATTCAACTCATCCACCTTATTACGAATGCTCCTCGCATTGAAACACAAAGCCTTCAGGCTTGTTTTTACAACGCTCTTGCCCCTTTTACAATTGTGTTGAAAAGTGGCCCTTTTAGATTTTTGCCCAGGATTTGTCTGCCTGCCACTTTTCACCTTGCTACCTATTGCTCCTATCCTCATTTTACACCGCTCTGTCTCTCTGCTCACACATTTATGAAACCCTCCACTTCTTATTCTCCGTTCGTTATTTTTATAGAGTTATAGAGCTTAGAGCACGGAAACATGCTCTTTCGCCCAAATGGTTCATGTCGACCAAGTTGCTGAACCAAACTAGTCCCACTTGCTTGAACTTGGCCTATATCCCTTCAAATGTTTCTCATCTACTCTATGTACCTACCCAATTGTTGTTTAAATGTCATAATTGCCTCTACCGCTTCCTCCAAATGTACCCTTAACAACTTCTTGTACAGCTGTAACATGATGACCCAACTCTGGTACTCAGTGATGGAGACAAAATACTGGAGTAACTCAGTTGGACAAGCAGGATCTCTGGAGAGAACTAATGGGTGACGTTTTGGGTTGAGAGACTTCTTCAGACTAGAGTTAGGGGAAAAGGAAACCAGAGATATTGACGGTGATGTAGAGAGAGATAGAACAACTGAATGAAAGATATGCAAAAAAGTAATGATGATAAAGGAAACAGGCCATTGTTTCCCAGGTGATTACGAGAAGCTGGTGCAACTTAGGTGGGGGAGGGATGGAGAGAAAGGGAATACAGAGGCTACTTGAAGTTCACAAAATCAATATTCATGCCACTGGGTTGTAAGCTGCCCATGCGAAATATAAGAAGCTGTTCCTTCAATTTGCGTTTACCTCACTCTGACCATGGAGGAGGCCAAAGGTCAGTGTGGGAATTGTAAGGAGAATTAAAGACTTTGGCAACCAGGAGATTAGGTAGTTCCAGGTGGACTGAGTGAAGTGTTCAGTGAAATGATCACCCAGTCTACATTTGGTCTCGCCAATGCATAAAAGTCCATATCTAGAACAATGGATACAGTAGATGAGGTTGGAGGAGGTGCAAGTGAACTTCTGCCTAACCGGAAAGGACTATCAGAGTCCCTGGACAGAGTCAAGGGAGGAGATATAGGTTGTGCTGTATCTCCTCCGGTTGCAAGGGAAGGTACCTGATGAGGGGGTGGTTTGGCTGGGAAAGGATGAGTTAACCTCGTTGTGGAGGGAAGGTCTCTGCAGAAGGCGGAAAGGGGTGGAGATGGGAGGTGGCGAAAATGTCGGAGGATTATTTGTTGTATTCGACGGCTGATGGGGTGAAAGATGAGGACTAGGAGGACTTTGTCCCTGTTGTGACAAGGTGGAGGGGGAGCAAGGGCACAGCTGCAAGGTACCGAGGAGACACGAGGAGACTCAGTGTTCTGACTGATAAAGCCAAACATGCTAAACACCATCTTCACCACCCTGTCTACTTGTGTCACCACTTTCAAGGAATTATGTACTTACATCCCTAGGCCTGCGTGTTCTACAACACTCTCCAGGGCATTATCATCTTCTGTGTAGGTTCTGCAAGGGCATGATTTATCAAAATGCAATACCTCGCATTTACCTGAATTAATCTCCACCACTCATCAGTCTTTTGGTCCAATTGATTAAGATCCTATTGTAATCTTAGATAACCTTCACTATCAGCAATTTTAGTGCCGTGCAAACTTACTAACCGTTCTAACTACATTCTCATCCAAATTATTACTATAAATAATGAATAACAGTGGATCCAGCACTGATCCCTGTGGTGCACCATTCATTACAAGCTTCCAGGCTGAAAAGAACCTTCAGCCACTTTCTTTTCTATCTTCCCACCTTCAAGTCAATTTTATATCCAGTTGTTTAAGAAGGAACTGCAGATGCTGGAAAATCAAAGGTAGACAAAAGTGCTGGAGAAACTCAGCGGGTACAGCAGCATCTATGGAGCGAAGGAAATGGGCAATGTTTCGGGCCGAAACCCTTCTTCAGACTGAAGAAAACTCTATCAAGTTTGTGAAACACAATCACCCATGCACAAAGCCTTTCCAAATGCATGCAAATCCTGGATGTGAGAATCATCTCCAATAACCTACCCATCGTTGATGTTAGGTTTATAAACCTTAAAAAGCCTGTAGTTCCTAAGCTTTTCCTTGCAACCGTTCTCAAATTAAGGCATTAAGCCTTCTCCAATCTGGATTGCATTGGAGTACAAACCTAGATTTTTGTGCTTAAGACTAATGGGTGAGGCTTCAACACCGAGCCTTCTGAATCGTGATGGAAGAGAACAATTCATTCAGCCACAGCTCAAAAGGACTAATGTTAATGGCAAGTGTAACATTTTGTAGCCGAACATTTATCTAGACCTTGGGGAAACACTGGCAAGGCTTAGATACAAGATGAAAGTTCAGCTTCCTTGCAGTTCAACCAAGAATTCAGATGGCAATTGATGTATTTGCTGCACTGTTGGACTCACATTGGTTCATGTTCAGCAATTAATACTCTCTTCAGTTCTAGAGTTCAGCTGAGATCTCACAGTCTCAACGGTGACTGCAGGAGTTGATCGATGACTGATAACAGGTGGAACGACGCCTAAAATCAGCAGATGTTCTCATGGAAAATAAGTGGAAATAAGTCAGCTCCAAAAAGGAAAAGTCAGGCCAGAAAAACACCAAGAACAATATATAACTTGCAGTTACATATTGCAGCTAAAAGTCCTGAGGCTTCCCATTTTGCGATTAGTGCAGATGATGATAATGGCACTGGTGAGGCCAGGATTTATTGTACATTCCCAACTGCTTCTCGAACTGAACGATATGCTTGGCTACTTCAAAGAATACTCAGGCTGGAGTTAAACATTGAAGATTCTAAAGTCACATGTCATCCAGATTTGTTAGAGATGGCAGATTTTCTTTTCTGAGGACATTAGTAATTCAAACGTGTTTTTAATGGTTATCTAGTAGTTTCAACGTCACCATTATTTGCTATTCCAGCTTGTTTCAATGAACTGAACTTCACCTGTTACAGTGAGATTTGAGTGGGAAGAAACTGCAGACGCTGGTTTAAACTGAAGATAGACACAAAAACTGGAGTAACTTAGCGTGACAGGCAACGTCTCTGGAGAGAAGGAATGGGTGACGTTTCAGGTCGAAGAAGGGTCTCGACCCGTAACGTCACCCATTCCTTCTCTCCAGAGATGCTGCCTGTTCCTCTGAGCTACTCCAGTTTTTGTTTTCTATCTACCTTTTAATAAAGATAGCTAAATAATATTATGGACCCTAATGCTTATTTCCACTGAGATACCGACACACCACGACCTGCAATTTAACATCTTTACTTATGTCTTCTTGCAGGAAACAGAAAACGTTATCAAAGATCCACTGCATCACATGGGACACAATACATAATGTAAAATTTATATCTGTAACCTATTACTCCCGAGATAAAGGATCTTATTAATTTACAACAGTATCCCAATGTTCTTTCTCTATGCAGTCCGGAATAAGAGGGAAAGGAAAGGTGCGCTGCACTGTTTAAATAGCATGCAATGATTAAGGTGCAACTTTGGTTGCCAGAGCTTTGTCTTTCTTGAGCACTTCACCTTTTCAGCAGGGGAACTATGATCCAAACCATCAGGATCTGAAGGTATTATGGGGCACCGAGGTTTTTAGTTGCGAAAAGCAGTCTCAGAGAAAGAAGGTGGTAATCCATCAATAACCTTCCACAAAGAAGCTTCCGTGATGCATTCTGTTTTTAATACACTTTAATGAAGCTCACAGACAATGCAAGTCACTTACCCTCAGGCTACTGGTGCCTTTTAAACTCTCAGAGATTTAAATGGCTATTTTATCTGCTGCTGAACAATAACTGCCAGGACAGCGTGTCTGTTTGAACACTGGATGTTATAAAGCTTCACCAAGACCCAGACAGCAGTCAGTCTGCAATTTAAATAGAGTCTCACCAGCTCATGAGGCTGCACTGGGATTGAAGGTTTCAGTTCTATCAAGTTAAAATCACTGTAATTTGAAACTAAATATCATAATGAATATCGCAACTCTGGATAACACTGGGAAAATAGTAAATATTTAACATCAGGATTGCAATTAGAAATATGTTAGGGCAGGATCTAAATATCAATAGTACATTATATGGACAGAATTAAAATTACATTGGACCACCAGATATCAGTAGTCTAGGGTTTGGCCATATTCAGAATATTAAAGTGACAATGTATGCCTATGGGTCAGAGACATAATCTTTAAATTCATCAAAATGTGAGGTGAAGATTTAATGTTAAAAATCTTACAGTATTTTACTGGATTTGGAAGAGTGATCAGCATGGGAGTTGAGTTGTAGCCTCCAGTACAGACGAAGTGAGACTAAGCGCAGACTCAGCGACTCAGTTTGCAAAGACTGGACCCCCTTTTTGATTACGTTTTTGACTCACCTTCCCATTCCAATACTGTCCTTTCTTTCAGTCCTGGCCCTCCTCAATTGTCAGAGTGGGGGCAACAGCAGACTGGAGGAATAACAACTTATATTTTATGTAGGAAGGAACTGTGGATACTGGTTGTTGGCTGCGATTTGTCTGTACCTTTTCATAAGTTTCAATGTTTGTGTCCCTTCATCATCACCTCTTCCGCAGTCAAGAATGAACCATTGTGGGCTCCACCTTTTTGAGTCATCGGTGCAGGCAGTGATTTGTTTTGTGCCTTTTCATACATCTAGTTTCCCTTTCCCCTGGCTCTCAGTCTGAAGAAGGGTCTCGACCCGAAACGTTACCTATTCCTTTTCTACAGAGTTGCTGCCTGACCCACTGAGTTACTCCAGTATTTTGTGTTCATCTTCAGCACCTTATATTGCACAGTTAGTTTACAACCCAATGGCATGGACATTGAATTCTCCAATTTTAGGTGACAACCACCCAAAACAGCAACCATTCCTTTCCCTCCACAGATTCGCACACTGCCTTCTGTTTCACCACTATACTGAAAGAGGAGACACGTTTCACTAAAAAAGGGTGGTGTACAATAAGGGAAAGATATTATGGTTACAAGGGAATCAATAATTTGCTCACCATCATTCATGAAAATAATTTTCGTTATAATTGAGTAATAGTTAATAAGACTGAAGCAAACTAATATATCCTGTGTAAATTAGAATTGAAATTGCATGTCAAGTGAAAATTATTTATTAAATAAAGCTTTCTTACCTCCAATTGGATTTTAAATTTGCTGTATATAAAATGTAGCTTGCAACTAATATTTTGTATAGGCCCACTACTCACTGGATGAACAGAGCTGTAGTATCTTAAATTTATATTTAATCCACTAATATCCCTATATCTTCTATATGCTTATATATTACACCCTTTATATTTTCTAAGTTAGAAAGAATGCCTATAGATTTCCCTAGGTTTGACATTAAGGGTAATGTCTTCCATTGGGTCCTGTTCTCAATAAACTGTTATTGCCCCCATTATTTTCCTCAGCACCTGAGGATAAATTGTCTAGCATTATCACTTTTCCTACCTTGTGTCTGTTCTTAATTTAGCAGGAAACTTTTGCTTGTGATCAAGAAACTGGGTTTTAATTCTAGCTTCTAAGCAAAGCATAGATTGGATCTTTTATTTTATAAAACGGATGCAAGTAACTGTTCAAGTCTTATACCAGTTATAACTTTCTCCAAGTTATCCTGTGATCACCCAATATGCTCTCAAATTGACCGTTGGTTCTGAACATATGCAAATGATTCCTTGCCATTGTACTGACTGATTTCCACCATTCTCCCTAAATTCATTACATGTACTTTTTGTTTAAATGTTAATTTATTTCGGTATTTAGGTTTCCCCAAAACTAGCTGATTTCCAGTTAACTGAGGGCCTACTGCGGATTACAATTGTGTTTATACTCTCCCAGTTCTCATTTCCCACTGTAAAACCAGCTGCCATTATGCATTCATCTACTTAACGTAAACAAAATTGTTCACCACTACTCAATTATAATTAGAATAATTATAGCAAGAATTCCTGTTTTAGCAAATTAATGATTTCTGTTTAATCGTTAGAGATTCCCTTTATTGCCGATGTCTATTTTGAATGAAGACACGTCTGTTCATCCAGTGATTTTAGAAAAATCCTTTCTATTGTGCATTCACATCATCGTCAAGTCGCACGCACTTCTATCTAACAGCCTCCGTACATTTTCATTTTGTTAATCAAAATCTTTAATCCTGTGTTCAGTGTCAGAATCAGTGCAATGCCATTGTTGTAAATTGATTACCCTGAGATTCCCTTTGAGTCACCACTGTCCACTTGACATAAGCTTTGATTCAACCAAATAGTTTGCTGAACCACTTGAGGGCAGCTAAGAGTTGACTTCAAGCAAGATGGGTTGATTTTCTTTCCTGAAGAAGATTTGTCCAGCAATTTTGTGGTCAATTTTACTATTACAATTTTTAAACTAAATTTGAAGCCTCAAGGAGGGGCTTTGTACCTCATATTTTTACGATTATAAATCAAAGCCTTTACAAAAAAAGGGGCAGGCACAATCCAGCTAATTATCACCATATCAGTCCAATCTAAATTATTACTTATCAATAATCTGTATGCTCTTCAGACTGTCTGAAGAAGGGTCTTGACCCAAAATGTCACCCATTCGTTCTCTCTTGAGATGCTGCCTGTCCTGCTGAGTCACTCCAGTGTAGATTAACCCTTATTAATTCATGCCATTTATAATCTCCACTACACATATGTGCATGCCACCCATTACATGGTATTACGGTAATACATAGCTTTACACTATCAAGGTCAGCTAACTCGCTCTCTCTCTCTCTAACAGGCCAGCGGAGCTAGATCCGAATAGCTGGCTGCTTGAATGTTCCTGTTTGCCTATGGAATAAAGATTGATCTTCACTATGTGTGTGTGTGCTGTGGATCATTCATAAACATCCAGCATTTTGTGTCTACAGGTATCTTTAATTTAAACCAGCATCTGCAGTTCTTTCCTACACATCTGTACACTCTTGCTTAGATTACATTTTGCTGAGGCAACTCAGATGCTATTAAGCAGAAATTTAAATTTGTAGTCACTGCTCTAAAATACTCTGGCTCAAGAGCAGGTCAGAGGCTGGCAAGTGACTCACCTTTGGACTCTCCAATTTACAAGACATAAGTCATCAGAGTAATAGAATAGAGAAAATGTGCATGGATGTCATTCCCTAGGCATTCAATACCATTTAGAACAAATGAAACTCACTGACTAGTATCTATCACCCTAAACTTTTCTCCCTCCACTGTGCAGTGTGCACCACCTACAAAACGCATTGCACTCATTCATTAATTTATTTTATCTTACCTCCCGTCATACAAACTTCTCCTGCCCAAAGCAACACAGTAGCTCACCATCATTTCCAAGGTCTTGTTTGAGTCACATACTTGGAAATAAGTTGCCATTACTTCATCATTGGTGGTTTAAAATTCAGGCATTTCTTGCATTACAAATATGTTTAAACATAGTTCATTGGCAGAAAGCTACTTGAAAATGTTGGAACTTAAAACTTATACTTAAAAGTTATACTTAAAAACACAATGGATCATCTCTTGTACAACCATGGACTTGTTTTTTGTCACTAACTGTGTTTTGCATTTATGTTTTGTTTTGGCACATTATTTTTTTCCTTTTACTGTCTTGCAAACTTTTATGTGTAATTTAGGTATAATTTATGAAGCATTTTTCATGTTTGTCTGAGTCAATGTACCTGTGATGCAAGATGTACTTGTGGGATTAAGAAACATTTAGGTGCATGGATAGGATAGGTTTAGACGGATATGGGCCAAATGCAGGCAGGTGGGACCAGTGTAGATGGGACGTGTTGGTCGTGTGGGCAAGTTGGGCTGAAGGGCCTGTTTCCACTCTGTATGAATCTGTGACTATGACTCTAATTAATGATGGTATTAATAAATATCTAAAATTAAAGCTTGCAACATTGGCCACCAAATTGATTTGATCTTCTTCTTTCGTTATTTCATAATTAAGCCCATAGATAGTCCTGTATTTCTACTGCGCTCCAGCTGGAGGCCATACATTTACCCACTGTATCCTCTACCTTCAGTATTCCATCACACAACCATATTAATTCCCTTTTTACAAAGGTGATCACTCGTTCTTTCTGGTGCCCAGTCTATCTTTCCCGCACACCAAATTGTCTTAGATAATTCTGTGGACAAACCAAATATCCAGGCAATTATTGTTTCATTATTTTTTATTGCAAGCCTGTTCAGCAGCAGCAATTTGGTCATGCATAACTCCATGCGACACATTCATGACCAGAAACCTTCAGGAATGAAAAGTAACATTAACTATTTTCACAATAAGAAAGTACTTAAAATTAAACACTTTGTTAAAGAAAACCTTTGAAAATATTTAAAAATAAAACATTTAAACTCATTCGAAACTCTTAAAGTACATTAGGATTAACTCGTCTGAATCAAGAAAGGAAAGTTACCTTATACGTAACCTTTGCCCTCACAGTAATTCCTTTCTATTCAAATGAATGGACTCACAGTTCCCATGGCAACTCTGATCTTCCAGAGGAACAATGAGTGGGGAAACCAGGTTGAATTAAACTGCCTGTAAACTTGATGTCCTCTTTAATCACACATTGGTTTTTATGCTCCCATATCTTCTTTTATCATAACTCCATCTACGCTACCAGGATTTGGTATTGTGCCAATTTCAACAGGTCAGAAGAAAGTTCCCAATGTTTCCCTTCATAGTTGCTGCCTGATTCACTGAGTTCTTCCGACAGTTTGTTTGTTTGCCCAAGATTCCAGCATCTGCAGTCTTTTGTGTCTCCAATGGGCCTCTTTTTTTCTTTTACGTCTATCCTTAACTACCATCAATTTGGAAAGACCCAGTGCCAGTCTGAGGTACAATTGAATAAACTACTTGTTTGACCAATGCATACCTTGTGTGAGCATCTTGTGATTTATGTCTGTAATACCTGCAATCTCCACAGTAAGAATTTTGAGGCACTGCATTGATATAGAGTACTAGAGCGGGAGAAGATTGTGATTAATTATGGTCCAAGCATCAGTGAGGAAGTAAAGGAAGTGGCTGCAAAATTTGATGCGGATGAAAACCAAGTTGGCAGCTGTCAAAGTGGAAGGCAGCATAAAATGACAGATTTTTCCCAAGCTACGTGTACAGAAAATGTCCTTCTGTACATCAAATTAATGGAATTATTGTGAAAGTTGAGGATGAGAGTGAAAATGCTTGGAATGAGGTTATACAGGAATGCAAGAAGGC
Source organism: Okamejei kenojei (assembly GCA_035221665.1). Taxonomy (NCBI): domain Eukaryota; kingdom Metazoa; phylum Chordata; class Chondrichthyes; order Rajiformes; family Rajidae; genus Okamejei; species Okamejei kenojei. The sequence goes on along the minus strand of CM069140.1, from coordinate 54,814,632 downwards.
GGCCATGTGTGTAGAAATAGGGCCAGATATTTATGTGCAAAAACACAAAGTGCTGGAGGAACTCAACAGGTCATGCAGCTTCTTGGAGAGAATGAACAGGCAACACTTCAGCTTGGAATTTCTGAACACCTCCAGCACTTTGTGTTTTGCTCAGGATTCCAGCATCTGCAGTCTCTTATGTCGCCATATATTGATGTGCTATTTGATGAGCTTACAATCAATGTTCCATTTAATCACACATTGCAGATGTAATGAAAAACTGCAAATCATTTCAGCATTAGAAATTGTCAAATGCTATAAGTTTGAAGCACATATTCATTGATTAAACTGGGAGGATTATGGACTATGTTGTCATTCTAAATAATCTACCACATCACTGCTAGTTTGGTATTTAAGAAGGAACTGCAGATGCTGGAAAATCGAAGGTAGACAAAAATGCTGGAGAAACTCAACGGGTGAGGCAGCATCTATGGAGCGAAGGAAATAGGCAACGTTTCGGGTTGAAACGTTTCGGGTCTGAAGAAGGGTTTTGACCCGAAATGTTGCCTATTTCCTTCGCTCCATAGATGCTGCCTCACCCGCTGAGTTTCTCCAGCATTTTTGTCTACCACTGCTAGTTTGGTGCAGGGTTAGTTTTTTTTTGGCACAGAGTGATGGGTGCCCGCAGCACACTGCCAGGGATGGTGAAGGAGGAAAATATGATAGTGGATTTAAGAGGCTTTTAGATAGGCACATGGATATACAGGAAATAGCAACATATGGAACATATGTAGGCAGATGAGTCTACTTTATCTTGCCATCATGTTCGGCACAGAAATTCTATGGCCTATGTTCTGTTTAAGAGAACTATATCCATGGAAGTGATCTCTTACTTACTTACTTACTTACTTACTGCCTATTATGCCTCCTGGCATGTGGGACAGCAATGAAGGTCCTCCACTCCTGTCTGTTCTGGGCACTACCCCAGGTCAGGTCCTAGCATCTGCCGATAGCCCTGGAAGTCCATCACGCCCAGTAGTGTTGATTCCTTCAGTTGCTGTTTCCGTAACATATTTGTTTTACGAGACAGGGTGGTTAGCCCTGTGCTCAACCTCCAACCTGGAGGACCAGTGGATCGCTCTTCGTCTTACCTCTACCCTTCGACCTGTGGGAGATCCTAACAGGAGATGAATCTCCCGCTGGCATAGCTCTAGGGGTCACTGTGACACACAAGCTCCCCGACCATGACAAGGTTGCAATCCAATGGGGAGAAGCAATCTCTTAGGTGCAAAGGAATTTTGCCTGCCTAAAATATGGTATGTGGTGAAAGTTGGGACTCTAACATACATATAAATTGATAAGATTGTAAGTCATGTAAATGTGGGATTGTAAACCTTACCGTATTTCTGTCTAGCACAAATCTTCCCATACATATTAAATATTTCCAGCAATTTGGATTTTTATTTTGCAACTAATTTTTCCTGTCCTGGAAATGCCTGAGGAGATCCCTGAGAAATAAGATCATATCCTAATTTATAAGCAATCTTGCAATTCTGACTACAACTTACTTCCTTGCTTTTGCTAATTGTTCATTGATATAGATAGGGCCCCAGGTTACATGAAATATGTTGTAAAGTTGAAAAGGGTACAGAGATTTTTGAGGATATTGCCAGGAGTTGAGGGTCTGAGCTATAGGGAGAGGTTGAGCAGACTGGGAATTCTATTCCTTGCAGTGCAGGATGAGCGGTGATCGTATAGAGGTGTATAAAATTATGAGAGGAATAGTTTGAGGAACCAGAGTAGGGGAATTGATAAACCGGAGGACATGGGTTTAACTTGAAGGGGGAAAGATTTAATATGAATCTGAGGAGTAATCTTTTCACACAAATGGTGCTGTGTGTATGGAATGAGCTACCAGAGGAGGTAGTTGAGGCAAGGACTATTGCAGTGTTTAAGAAACAATTAGAGAGGTACAAGGAAAGGACAGGTTTGGAGAGATTTGGGTCAAATGCAGGAAGGTGGGACTAGTGTAAATGGGACATGTTGGTTGGTGTGGGCACGTTGGGATGAAGGGCTTGTTTCCATGCTGTATGACTATGACTCTATGTTCAGTTAGGATTATGCTTTAACTCTCACCATAATACAAAAGATGGATCTTGTGGTGGATACACACCAAAAATGGCTCAGTGAATCTATTTTCTCTTTACACACCACATTAGTATATATGCATTTTATTTCAGACATCCACAACTTACAGTTTTTTCCTTTTTATTTACCACAAACTCTTTGAATAGCTAAAATCTGGGAATGCTGGCTACCTTGAAACATGCTGTGTTTATTATCAAACAAAGTGTCCCATTTAACACTACTTTGAGACCTGGATAGCATCAAGGAAGAGGATGAATTTGCTCACTGCTGTAAGTGGGCACGTATTTAGAAGTAAAAGAGCCAGAGAAATTAGGCAAATACTCTCATGCTATTAAAATTATTCAGTGGCCCAGGTTAAGTGACATGGCAAGAGACTTTGTTGGGCTTGTGAACAGAGACACAACCAATAAAGCATTCCATTTTAGCATCCCCTAGAGCAGAACTTTCCCAAGTTACCAAAATACTCTAAAGTAAAGTCTTTGAGTCAAACTGTTTCAAGAACTTAGTCTGCCACAAAATTCCCCCCACAACCACGATGATGCCCTTTAAACATTTAACATTCTAATTGTGGTGAAGAATCTATTATTTGTCACAATTTAAAAACTTTACTGCTAGTAATTAAAGGCTGTAGATTTACTTTAAAGTGGGACAATTATCACTGGGGATCCGTGGCGAGTCTCAAGCCTCTGGCTTGACTTGGGATTATCAAATGAGAAAGATCAAGAGGTAGGTAGATTGAGAGGTTGGTGGGGTTGAGGTGGGGTTGGGGGAGGGAGGAGAGGGGTGGAGCAGGACTGTGAATTAGCTGCCTAGGAATGATCCCACTACCCTGGTTTTACCTGAAGGAAGGTCTGTGGAGTTTAATGTCAGGCTAATCAGGCAAAAATGAGAGATAGATGATAGATCAACATTATGCTATTACTAGATGTGTTCACATAGTTACATCAGCATCAGTGAGTGTTTACATCATCGGAGGATTTTGGCATCTCTCCAGGCTTGCATTAACACCTCACTAATAACAGGTGTTATACCTCAAAAAAGCTGTACAGACAGCTGGCTCTTTGAACTAGTCTGAAGATAACACTGCTAATATGGGTACAGCTACTGTTTAACACATCATCCAACCTGAAGGCATAGCTAATTGCTGATAGTGCAAAGTGAAATCAAAGTCAGTGAAAACTCTTAGTGTTTTGTTGTGCCCTAGAAACTTTCATGAACATTGTTTTGTTCATTTTGTTTGATTAAAAGTGTACACTAATGTATTTCAAATATATTTAAAATGCATTTAAAGATTGTGACTGCATTCAAAAAGATGGATCAAATGTTGTAACTAAAGTAAGTTGGGTGATCTGCAATGCTGTACTACATTCAGTTCTGATTGATGCTTCTTAATTATTTTAGATGTATAGAGTATTATCTCTCCCAAAACATATATATTAACAAGTGGGCACTCAAACTTGCCTTAAGCGCTCTACTTCTTACACTACAAAACAAATAGAAGCAAGAGTGGCAATTAGAAAGAGTGCAGGGGTGCAGTGGTTGAGTTTCTGCCTTTCAGCGCCAGAGGCCCAGGTTCGATCCTGACCATAGGTGCTATCTTTATGGAGTTTGTATGCTCTCCCTGTGTCCGCTAATGTTTTCTCCAGGTGCTCCGGTTTCCTCCCACACACCAAATACATACAGGTTTGTAGGTTAGCCTCAGTAAAATTGTAAATTGTCCCGATTGTGTAGGATAGTGCTAGTGTATGGGATGATCGCTGGTCGGTGAGGACTCAGCGGGCCGAAGGGCCTGTTTCTGCGCTATATCTCTAAAGTCTAAAGTAGACCATTCAACCTTCTAACGTCATTCATAATTCTATTGGGCTGCCAAAGGTGGAAGGTGGTATAATTGGAGGAGGGTATTTCTACTCTTACGTGCAAATCTTTTTTGCAATGATGCCCCAAATGACATTGATGGTCCTCACGGCTTTCTAAAACTGACCTGCTTGTTAACAAGTAATTGTGTGCAAAGACACTCAGGTTGCCCAGAGCACCAACACCTTTCAATCCCTCACAGTTTAAAAAAATAATCAACTTAATCGGAGAAACTCGCAATGTTCATCCATCATGAGTATCCATACTCATTCACTCAATCTACCAATATCTCCCAGAAATAGCAGTCATTCAGTAGCCGGCTGGCAGAAAGAGAGGTGAGATTTGAAAGAATGGATTGGGTGGAAAATGATGGAGTGAATTAAGGAGATGGAGAAGTGAAGGGGAGGCAAAAAAAGAGAAGGTGAAGGGAGAAAAAGAGAGGAGTGAATGGAGGGGTGGTGAAAGGACAGAGAGGTTGGAAAGGAGAGAGAAGAAGGTGAAGAACGAGAAAGCAGTGAAGGGAGATAGATGAATGACGTGAGAAAGAAAGAGAGAGTGAAGGGAGAGAGAAAGGTGAGAGAAAAGTAAAAGAGGGGCAAGAGGGACAAATGGTGCCAAGAAGGGAACAGATGAGAGTGCACCTGAGAAGTAGAATTAGGCCATTCGGCCCATCAAGTCTTCTCCGCCATTCAATCATGGCTGATCTATCTCTCTCTTAACCCCATTATCCTGCCTTCTCCCCATAACCTCTGCCAGCTCAGGTTCAATAATAGCTTCTTTCAAGCAGCAATCAGGTTCTTGATCACCACATAACACTAACTGCAACCATTAACTGCTATGGACTTTTTACAAGAATATTGTGATTATTTTATTGAATTATTTTTTGTTTAATATATATTATCTGTGTGTCTTGCGTTTATAGATATGTTAAACTGCTGCAAATAGGAATGTTATTGTTCTGTTGTCAGTGTCAACGGCTAAACATTATTGACTCTCTTGATTCTTGATTCCTCCCTTCTGGTAAAATCTGTCACAATACACTCATTTCCAACCCCTGTGTCATTGGACATTAATATTAGGAACAGGAAATGGATAGATTGTTCCTTGAGCCTGCTCTACTAAATTAATAATTGTGTGGATAGTCTAATTGTAACAACTAAGTTCCTGCTCGCTCGCCCTGGATAACTTTCTTATCAATAATCTATCCAACTCGGCCTTAAATTTATTCAAGGATTCTGCTTGTGCTGCCCTATGATGAAGAGAGTTCCAATGACTGCCAATTCTCAATGAAAAAAAAAATACCTTGGGCAACCCTTTTTACATTTGTTTACTTTTAACAGAAACCCCAGTTGCAGATTCTCCCACAAGAGGAAACACCCTCTTCACAAACACTTTGTTGAGATGATAACTGGCTTGTTCATACGAGAGAAAGCAACTTATTGAAAGAGCGTTAAACTGACAGTCAGCTATTACTTTATGAAAAACCTGGTTTTGGCACAGCGAGTAACAAGCTTTGTGAGATCATAATAAAATTAATATTAAAAAATATTCACTGCATATATTAATCTCCACATTTCTTTAAATATATAGTTGGTCTGAAGTGTAAACAAAAACATCAATGAGTGAGAATATGAAGCAGAATAAATAGAGCTTATTGCATTTCTTAAGTACAAAAGAGAGGGCAAACAGAAGAGGAAAAGCCAGGGCAACATAACCTCAGTCCCCAAGATAACAGAGTTTACTCTTTAGTTTGAGACTGCCTATGAAGAACATTGGCAAACAATAGAACTAGCTCCATCTTCTTGCAGCCTCGAATAGACAGGTCACAAATAGATAAAATATCCACACAAGGAAAGAAAGCTGTGCAGTAAGGGAGAGTAATGGTTCCTGAAGTAGCACTCAGGAAAATGCACATGGTTAATCATTACTTAAAGGTTCTCTGCCACTTGACTTTATCAGCTAAATATACATTTACTCAATAAGCATTGCATTTTTAGTTGTCAGAAATCAAGCTCTTTTTTAACTCTTCCAGCTGCATTCACTGCTGTTCATAGAGTCATACAGCTGCACTCAATTGGCTGCACTAAGTTTTTGTGCATCTCTCAGCACGTATTCTTGCGGCCTGGAATGTATCAGTTGGCAGCATTCCCTTATGCACATTTAATTCCCAGCATTTCCTGTATAAAGTAATATTGTTCCACATCTCAAACCAGAGACCGTGTAAAGGATAGTGCGGCTTTCATTCAAAATAGCAGTTTTATTCTCTGAAATTAAAAAAAAAAGTTTAGTTAGTTGCAAGTAACTTACTGCATTTAAATATTGCGGATTTATTGCATCGGTACTTAAATTACATTATTTTTCAAAGTTGGAAGGGTATTTGCAGAGCTAAATGTGATAAATTATTGCACTGATAAACCAACAGGTTTGGCTTCACAACATCACTGACAGGGTGATAAAATTCATAATCATCATAAATTGGATTGGATCGACTTGATGTGGCACTTTTAATGTTGTAAGATGATGGCTTTGAAACTTACATTGAATATCACCAAAAATGGAACAAGGAATTATGATGTGCCATTAGTTTAGTTTAGTTTTAGTTTTTAGAAATACAGGGTGGAAACAGACCCTTCGGTCCACCGAGTCTGCGCTGACCAACGATCACCTATGCACTAGCACTATGTTATCCCAGTTGTGCATCCTACACACCAGTGACAACTTACAGAAGGCAATTAACCTACAAACCTGCACGTCTTTGGAATGTGGGAGGAAACCGGAGCACCCAGAGAAAACCCATGTGGTCACTAGGAGAGCGTACAAACTCCACACAGACAGCACCCGTACTCAGGATCGAACCTGGGTCTCTGGCGCTGTAAGGCAGCAACCTTAACATTGTGCCACTGTGCTCAGAAACTCTGCCCCCCACTGTGCCACCCAGTAATATGCAATCAGTACATTGAAGACAATGTGCCAAATATGTGCTCTTCTTCATTTGTTTGATCAAAATATACAAAACATGCTAACAGAACTATTCCTTAGTTTATTGTCTCAGCTGGGTTTGTTCATCATCACCAGTGTTTGCATTTGCACCATTTTTCAGAAGGGTAACTTGCACAATGAAATGCAATAACATTGTACTTCTCTGTGATTCTCTGATTCTATTAATTTTCAGATTAGTCTGTTGCACCTTGCTGGTGTGGGGAGATGCAGTTGTACCATTTTATCCCCATGTATGAGGGATCATCATTTTGAAGCAGTCATTACTGACTCCAAGGCCATTGTAGGCTTGAGATTGTAAGACGTTGACAGAACCCTCATACCTAACCCTGCAGTTCACACCTCAGATCAGCTCTGAGTCCCTTTTTGGTTTAAAAGATAAGTGCTTACTTCATTTCATTCCAGCACTTCCAGCACCCCCAACCTCCCCTTGCAACTCCACGACAAAAATATTGTGCTTTTCTTCCCTATTGAAATGCCAAGAATTCCAGTCTGATTGCGTTACTGCAGAGAAACGGAAAGAGAATGAAGATAAATACATTCATTTAACACGTAGCCATCAGTGCAGGTTCTGATGGTGTTGAGGTTAGCTAGGCGTGACACTGGGCATAAGTAGCCAGTGCATCGGGAAATGCTAGTGTTCACTCTTTCTTCCCAAGGGTCAGATTGAACACAAATTCTGCTGTGGAGGTGTCAGGGACTCGGGTTCGATCCTGACTAAGGATGCTGTCTGTATGGAGTTTGTACGTTCTCCCCATGACCTTCTTCAGGATCTCTGGTTTCGTCCCACACTCCAAAGACACACAGGTTTGTAGGTTAATTGGATGGTGTAATTGTAAATTGTCCCTAGTGTGTTAGTGCGCAGGGATCGTGGTTGGCACGGTGGCCGAAGGGCCTGTTTCCACCCTCTAAACAAAAGTAAAAGATGAGACAAACACCAGAAGGACGACAATCACTATGCAGATACATTCTTCCCTTTTAAAAGGCACTTGGAATGCCATTTGAAGAACCATAACCCACAAGGCAATGGATGAAAAATTGGAATATAGCATTAACATATTGTTCGGTGTTACTATGTTCATAATAATTGGAGTGAACCCAGAGTACCTAATGTTACAAATGTGCGTGCATGTCTAGGTCACCATATTCAGCACCAGTAGTCCAAGGAACCCATGCTACGCAGTTGAATTTTATGGTTGATATTTCCAGTGAGTATTGAAATGTCATATGCATCTTACCACCACCAGAATGTTACTTTCCTTACTGAATGAATGCAACACTTGCAGAGGTACTAAACAACATCCCTGAAAACATTATGTTTCCTAGTCAGGTATGAATACACACAAATCCTACTGATTACAGCTATCATGTTTTCTTTTCCTTGGTCAGATCAGCTGGATGTCAACAAAAAGCTGCTTGAGATCTCTTTTTACACAATGTGTCAAAATAAATGCAGATTGTCTTATCTGTGCTTCTGAAGTTCAATAGCTTATAAAGATTTAGATAGAGCATATCTATCAAATTACATCTAATTGATGGCAATTGATGTTATGAAGTATTGACCACTAAGTAAAGAAAAAGAGTGAAGTGCTGTAGATTTAATATGACCTTTGCCATCGAATTTCATTCTAAATGGTAAACTCAATTGCGGAGGTTGGGGAGGGGTTAAAATAAAAGCTGGATACCAAGGAATTCAAATCCAATCACTATGTTTATGAAGCTCCTGTAGGTGGGGCACAACTTAAGAATGGACAATCACCTTCTTCAGGGGTTAACTTTGTAAAGTATTTACTGTGAGCCCCGGGGAGCAGAAAGTTCAACATTGGAAAAATGAACTGCATAAGACAAAAATAATAGAAACGGGGGATATATATATATATATATATATATATATATATATATATATATATATATATATATATATATATATATATATATTCCACTAGTTTAAATTCCCTATGTTGCTACCTTACCAATTGTCCTTAGTATTAATCTTGTGATTCTGTTTATGATCATTTGGTTGAAGTGGCGCACTTAATGTTAAGAGGGATCAATCAGGGTGTGACCCTGCAATCCCCAGTAATCATTTTGACAAAATATACAGCATAGGTTTTTCATCACCCATGCACACATTTGCCTCATTGCATAAATTATGTGCATGGGCACCCTCCTAAAACTACCAAAGTTCAGCCACATACCTGCCCCCAGTGGATTGCTTTAATGCAACCAATCTGAGGCATACGTATGGCTTTCAATTTGCCAGTTTGAAAGGTTTTCACATTTATTTTCATCAGATGATCACATTCTCCCTGTGGCCGTGTGGGTTTCCTCTGGGTGCTCCGGTTTCCTCCCACACCCCAGGGACATGTGGGTTTTTGACTTGATTTGCCTCTGTGAATTGCCCCTTGTGTATAGGGAGTGGATGCAAGGTGTGGATAACACAGAAATAGTGTGAACAGGTGATCAATGGTCGGTGTGGACTTACTGGGATGAAGGGGCAGTTTCCTGGAAGGCCGTATCTTTAAACTAAACTGAGCTAAAATAAACTAAGATGAGGAGAAATAATTATCCTGAGCTAATGAAACAATCTTTAAAAACTCTACCAAGATACATGTCTCTACACACTTTTGTAAAATTGCTTACATTTTGTGGAGTGAGCTCTTGGTTAGCGTGTTTATACCTGTGCTTCTTCAATGCAGTATTAGAAACAGAATATGGCAATGTTGTCAATTGCAGCAGATTGATAATCCCCAGTAAATAGCAGAACTGAGTAAGTTTTTTACTGTTCTACTATTATTTCAAAGGCACTCTAAACCAATACTGACCTGCTATGTAATTCCATCATTTGTAGTTTTTTTTTGCAGGCGTTTCCTTTTGGTGCACATTATTAACACAACTCTTAACCATCCAGGTACAGGTTCACAACTTAGGATATAATTGCTTAAGATAATAATTTTCACATTAAAATGAAACTTTTGTCGAAAAGGGCAGTTATTTCACTGGCTCAATAGAATTCCCTTTCAAAATATTAACAAAGTGGTAACATTTCAACTACATTATTGTCCAGTTGCACAAATTAGGAAAGTTAAAATTGGGCCCCATAACTAATTTCTATGCTGTTACCTATCTATTGTAAGTAAACAATAGTTACATTACTAACTATTTATCTTGTTGACTTCAAAATTATGAGGAATAAAATGAAATAAAAATCAGTACATAGACTCAGATGATATTGCTTGGTTAAATTTTTTTTTTTTTTATTATAGAAACATATTGATGAAAATTACAATATTTTACATAAATGAAAATACATCATTAAATACTTTCATGATATTAATAATATTGATATTATTATTAATATTAAAATTTAAGACTATATGCTTCTATACGCTTTTCTAATTTTTTTTATAAAGTAAGAAAAGATAGAGATAAATAATATAGAAAATATGAAAGCGAATGGAGTGTTAATCGTTAATCCGCCATTGGAGATATAGGCATGATTTATTATATATACTTCTTCATCCATTCTAATATTCAGGCCTCAGTCAAGCCCTCGTACCGAGCCGTTATGACTCTGTAAATATTCAATATATGGAGACCATATCCCTCTGAAGAGATCTAACCTGTCCATTAGGACTCAATCTTTCCAGATGAAGAGTCTCTGACATTTCTATATTCCACATTTAGATTGTGGGGGATGTAGGGCCTTTCCAAAATTTTTATATTAATTTTTTCCCAATTATTAAACCATAATCAATAAAGATTCTTTGATTCATTGTTATTAATTGGTCTGTTTCCAGTATTCCTAGTATTATTAACTTTGAATCAGGAGTCAAAATTATATTAACAACATTCAAAATTATCCTAAATATTTCTATCCAGAATTTTGTAATTTTTATACAGTTTGTAAATGAATGTGACAGATTGGCTTCTAAATGTTGAAATTTATCACATATGAGAGATACTTTTGGAAAAATGTTATGTAGTTTAGATTTTGAATAATATTGTCTATGTAGTATTTTAAACTGTATAAGAGAGTGTTTAGCATTTAACGAACAATGGTGTATATGTTGTAAACTTTCGTCCCATACTTCTGGTCTAAAAATTTGGCCTAATTCATTTTCCCAAGATTGCATATGTATTTCTGTTGATGGGACATCACCTTCCAATAAGATGTTATATATATATGAAATCATTTTTTCTGTATTCGGATCTTTATTTAAGCATTCATCTAAAATTTCTGTCTTTCTATTTCTAAGTTCATGTGTATTTGCTTTAACATAATCTCTGATTTGTAAATATCTAAAATAATCTTTAGAGTGTAGTCCATAAATTTGTTGCAAATCTTGAAATGAAAGGAAAGAGTTTTCCTTATAAAGATCACCGATCTTAATAATTCCCTTATTTTTCCATTGTAAAAAAGCTTTATCCATCATTGAAGGTTTAAACGTAACATTATTTACAATGGTAAGAGATAGTGGTATAGATTTTAGTTTTAATGTTTTCTTTATTTGTTTCCAAATACGTATTCCATTTTCTATTATTGGGTTTTCACTATAAGTTTTCTTAGCTAAATTAATATTAGCAAATATTATAGAACTAATTTCAAAAGGAGAACAATCTTCTTTTTCCATATTTAACCAAGTTGGTTGGTTATCTGTTTCTTCTAACCAAAGATTCATATTTTTAATGTTAACTGCCCAGTAATAAAACATAAAATTTGGTAGTGCTAAACCTCCATTTATTTTTGATTTACATAAATGTTTTTTATTTATTCTATGGCTCTTATAATCCCAAATGAAGTTAGTGATTAGGGAGTCCACCTTTTTAAATACATTTTTAAGGAGATATATCGGAATTAATTGGAAAAGATATAATAATTGTGGAAGAAAAATCATTTTTATTATATTAATTTTACCTAACATTGAAATAGGTAAAGTTTTCCAATATAAGATATTCTTATTTAATTTATTCAATAATGGTGGGAAGTTAGATTTAAATAAAGAGTCAAATCTTTTTGTTACGAAAATTCCAAGATATTTAATTTTTTCATTTGTTATCTTAAAAGGGAATTGTTGTAATATGTGTAAGTTATTTAACGTTATTGGCATAAGTTCACTTTTATTCCAATTGATACTATATCCTGAGTAGGATCCAAATTCAGTTATTAATTTTAACAAATTTCGGATACTAGTTTCTAGTTTTGTGATGTAAAGTAATACATCATCCGCATATAAAGAGATTTTATTTTTAGTGTCTCTAGTATCGTATCCATATATTTCCGGATGTAATCTCACCCTCTGAGCTAGCAGTTCTATTGCCAGTGCAAACAGTAAAGGGGATAAAGGGCAACCTTGTCTACAACCTCGAGATAGATTGAATTTAGTTGATAACATTCGGTTTGTTGTTATTCTAGCTGTCGAATTTGTACATAACAATTTGATCCAGGTAATAAACTTTTCTCCCAGTTTGAAAGCTTCCATAACCAAAAACAAATAAGGTCATTCCACTTGATCGAAGGCTTTCTCTGCATCTAACGAAATAACTACTAGATTTTTATTAATACCTCTTTTCGAGTATATAATATTAAATAACCGTCTCAGATTATATGAAGAGTATCGTTTTGGTATAAATCCTGTTTGATCGGGATGAATTAATTTATTAACAACTGAGCTTAGCCTTTGTGCTAATATTTTAGTTAATATCTTTTGATCAGTATTTAAAAGAGCTACTGCTCTAAATGACCCTGGTTCATCCAAGTCTTTATTTATTTTAGGTAAAAGTGTTATAGTAGATTAATTTAATGTTTCTGGTAGTTTTTGCTGTGTGTATATTTGTTCATATAATGATTTCAGACGTGGTACAATCTGATTATAAAATATTTTATAAAATTCCGAGCCAACACCATCTGGTCCCGGTGTTTTACCATTTTTTAATGATCTAATAGATTCTTGGATTTCTTTTATCGAGATATCAGCATTCAGTAACTCTCTATTTTGTAAATCCAATCCTTTCAGGTTACATTTTTTTTTAAATGCTTCTATTCCTATTTTATTTTCTGTTGTTTTAGCAATGTATAAGTTTTTATAATATTGCATAAATCTTTTATTAATATCTTTAGGTTGTGTTAGCAATTCGCCATTATGTGATTTAATCCTATGAATTATTTTTTCGGCTTCCATTTTCCTTAGTTGGCGAGCCAATAATTTTTGAGGTTTATCACCGAATTCAAACTGTAATTGTTTAGTATGTTGATAAAGTTTAACAACTTGATCTGTATATATTTTATTTAATTTATATTTCAATGCTGCAATTTTATTATGTAATATTGTAGCTGGATTTGCTGCATTCTGTATATCTAATTGTTTAATCTCCTTTTCCAAATCTTGTTGATCCTTACGATTCTTTTTATTATAAAATGCTTGGGAGGAAATCATGATTCCCCGGAGATATGCTTTAAATGTTTCCCATAATAAGGAACAAGATATTTCCAGTTTATCATTAATTTCGAAAAAAATCTTAATTTGTGCTGTGATATATTCCTGAGTAATTTTATTTTTTTAAATTTGTGGGTTAAATCTCCACTGTCCTGATTTTTCTATTTTACCATTTATTTTGATATTGCTTGGAATGGGAGAAAACCCTTAATCACGTGTAATATCAATGGAGACCCATTCAAAATTTACCTTCTGGAGAAGACAACAATTGTGGTGAAACCTGGTTCCAGTGGAACTCCAGGAATGAGGAATGTGTTCTGTGGTTATCTCTTATGGGCATGTCCCGGTTAGGCGATTTTGCAGCCTGTAAAATAGAACGGCGACTGTCAGAGTGGAACACACACACACACACACACACACACACACACACACACACACACACACACACACACACACACACACACACACACACACACACACACACACACACACACACACACACACACATCGCTTCCTTCACCCGCCCATGTGAATTTTTTAGACAGCGCTCCCCCAGCTTGCTTGTCTAGAAAATTCACATGGTGCAAAGCCAAGGTTATACAGACACACACCACGATGAACAGGAAGGTTGGTGCTGTAAAAAGATGGCTAAAGCACAGTGTATGGTAAGTCCTTTAAAAGAGGGGGGGGAGACGGGGGAGACGGGGGAGAATGGGGAAGAAGGAGTGGAGAACTTTTAAGAAGCCAGATACACGGCTGTGAAGCTCGGCAGACATTTAACATTTCCGGTTGGTTATCCTTAATTCTGAAAATTACTGCTTACATTTTTTTTCCCAATGAGCCAATGAAATTCACCAGTCAGCACCGGCTCCAACCTATGAGAATCTCAGAGAACCTTTGACCTTCTGGTAACCCACTAGGACCTCCTGCCAACCCACCTGCAGCACGAGAATTCTCGCTATTCTCCATGGCAGCTTCATTCTAGTCACCGCTTATTTTTCAACATGCTGAAAAATTTACGGCGACCATAATGAGGCCGCGACTAGTTCCCAGAATGCGGGAACTCCTCATGAGCATGACGGCGACTCCCCAGCAACCATCCGCGAACATGTGGCGACTGCATAGTCTCCTGCAGTCACCTGAAAAGTAGCCTAAGTGGGACAGGCCCATTAGGATCCCATCTCTCTAAAATCTTTGAGCTGGCATGTGTTTGAGGAAAGGCCTCAGAAAGTGTTGTGACAAGCAATAAATTCAAAAAAGGCACCTTGCTCTTATTTAAATGATTTATGGCTCCCCCAAAATGTTTTTCTGCCTGACAAAAGCTGGGAGGTTTCAGATTTCACACAGTGAATCAGCCAACCGAGATTTGCCATATAAACAGGAGCATTCAACCTACATCAGTTAAGTAACCCCAGGCTTGGACTTTGAGCAAGTGAGGCATAACATCGTTCCTATTAATTTCAATCGCTTTCCATTTTAAAAAAAAAATCACATTTCAATTCACCCTTTTAATATCTTCTTCCATCACATCATATTCATTGTTCATAAAGTCTTCCTTCAGAATTTAGTCTCAAAGTTGACCTGCTCCACTTCTGGGGTGTGTACTTCAATGCCCAATGTTCCTAATATCCAAATTATTCTTTGAGGTATTATGTGATCTCCCTGGATTTCTCTCTATGGTTGCGACCCTGTAATTGAATGTCAGCAACGAACCAAAGTCTCATCAATTCATACCGAGTATAATCCATACATTTAGATGTTTAGTTCAGGATCAGCATGCTTCTGCTGGAATGGGGTTCCTTCCTCATTTGGTTATCAGACAACAAAACATCTCCAGTAAGTTTCTAATCTTTCCATTGGTTCTTCTGCTTTTTTTTTAGTATTACTTGAAGAGTAGTGTGCCTTTTTTGCTTCAGTTAATACTAAGAAGGCACTGTATGCTGGTTGGTTGGCACCTCATTAAATACCACTTGGTCAAAGTGAAGAACCCAATAATAATGACGTTATTTTCACTCTTTGGATTTCATCTTTCTCTGCATTGAAAAATGTGTACAAGAATATATTCTGAGGGTCCTTCAGTGTTTCTGCTCTGGGGCTGTAGAAAGCATCTTGTCCGGCAACATCTCAATCTGGTTTGGGAACAGCTCTACCAGGACAGGAAGGCTCTGCAGAGAGTAGTGCGTTCGGTCGAATGCACTATGGGAACAACCCCCCCCCCGCCCCCCTTGCAGGACCTATACACCAGGAGGAGCAGATCCAGAGCCAGCAACATAATGAGGGACTCCTACCACCCCAGCAACAGACTGTTCAAGCTGCTACGGTCAGGCAAGTGCCTCCGCTGTCATGCTGCGAAAACAGAGAGGATGAGATGGAGTTTCTTCCCACAGGCCATCAAGACTGTAAACTCTTATCTCACCAGGGACTAATTTACTAATTTACTGTTGTGTTGTGTCTTTTTTAAATTTTTGTTCTAAAATTTAAATACTGGTTCCGTTCTATTCTGTTTTGTTGTTCTGTTGTTTTAGCACAATCCACAGGAAATGCCACTTTCATTTCACTGCATATCCTGTATGTGTATGTGACAAATAAACTTGAAAGATTAAACGAGAACTAACCGTTTGAAGTTTGATCTTTATTTTATGAGACGTTGAAGTGAGGGATTACGTGCCCTCCACTCCTAACCCTACCTCTCATAAAGATAATTCGGTAGTTCTAAGGTCGTTAATCTTCCTATAGCTTAGGTCAGCCACTGTTCTGTGGTTTCATACAGCTGCTCTAAAGATTGACACGCATGCGGACTGGCGGGCTCTTCACGTAATCCCTCACTTCAGCTTCTCATTTATTTGTGGGTATGCTGTCAACTTCAAATGTATGCAATCATGCCCATTTTGCTTATGAGATCATTCCCATAACAAGCTACCCTAATGTCAGTTATAACCCAGAGACCGAGCCAGAGATTGAGTAAAGAATGTGTTCTTTGTGCTGAGATCAGTTGCTGAAACATAATCATCTTAAAAATACTGCTTCCATTAGGAATACAGTAGAAGAATATTTGCATTATAATTTATTATAATGCAAATTTATAATATACATCACACACTACAATGAGGCTATTAAAGTGGTCATATAAAAGACACCTTGCATAACATTAGTGAACAGCGGGTGAATAACCAATAATTTATTGTCCCACTTATGGTACTATAGTGAATGACAAAGCAGTACAAGCAGTGTCAATTGTGCTATCACATGAACGCTTCTCTCGGCTTAAACTGAAAGCCACACAAACCTCTGTTACTTCCGTTTAAAAGTAACTCACATATTTTGTTCACAAGCTTCCCATACAATCGTGCAGAGCTAGCTGCCCGAGAAGACAGGCTGCCCCAGCCATCACTCGTGATCGAGTAAATAGGAGTTGCTTCAGCCGCCTTACCATGGCCTGAATGAATAGGCAAAATTGGCACTATTAAATTTCATGTTGCCTCATTCTTAATATCGCAAGAGGTATCTACTGATAACCCCTAAGTTTTATCAGCAGCAAATTTTGCATATTATCTAAACTCGATGACACAATGCCCTTTGATCTGCATTGGCTGCCACCACTGGCTTTGTTATAAAAACACCAGATAATCTGTGCCTCATGTGTATAGATATGGCAAAGTATGCATCTCCAAGATCAATTCGCTGAATCAGTTAAACTGCTGAAAAGCAATCATCCATCTTAAACTGGGTAACTAAACACATGATCAGATTAGCCAAATGCTAACCTGATTTGGCATGCTCATTGTTTCTGTAATCTTATGAGGTATCAGAAATATACCCTCTTGTTCTTGGCCAGACCACTCATCCTCCGATGAGATGTCACTGATTCCACTCGGAACCACTGTACCTCTATTGACCATACGGACTGATTTATTTTGTCTTCTCTTGCCTCAGAAGATGTATTATCTAGTTATTCATACATCTCACTGTTAACATATAATCAGAACCTTATGACTAGAGCCTAAAAACACAGTCTCCCTTTGATGTGGGAATACGAGTTCCCTGTCAACTCTTGACTATAAGAGTCACCACAAATTCTCAGCGTTCTTCCTCAGAGTGGAATTTTAGCATTTATTTGTTTTATTTATTTAATTCTTTATTTCGAACAGAATAAAATAATAAAAAGCAAGTGTGAAACAGCATACAAAAAACAAACCAAGAATATTTATAAAGGGTCATAAACAGTATCTATAAATAAATGAAATCATATGTGTCCGAAAAGGAGCAGGAAGAAGCCAAAGCTTATTAATTCCCACCACTTATTCAACTGCTTATAATTATCTTATACAAATTTAGCAGCTCTCTGTACACCATATGTACACCAGCAGCTATATGTACACCAAATTATTTACATTTATACACTAATCAAATATTTACAAAGCCATACAAAAAAAGAGAGAAAAAAGAAAAAAGAAAAGAAAAAACCCTCATATACTATACAGTATCTCTTAGTCATATATACAACCCATCACCCTATAATCACCCTTCCCAATACAATATATAACAAATATCCCACTCACAATCACCTATCCTCATCCCAATATCCTTTAAAAAAAAGTGTTTTTGTACATCTTTTTCAACTGAATTATGTTTGTGCTAAGTTTTATCTCCTGTTCAAGACAATTCCACCAACTCACCCCACAGATTGTTATGCACATACTTTTAAGAGTTGTTCTGACATTGAGTTTTTTAAAATTATGTTCCCATCTCAAATTATACCCACCCTGTCTTTCCATAAACAGTTTTTGTATATTTCCTGGAAGTAAATTATTTCTTGCTTAGTACATGATTTGTGCAGTCTTAAATTTAACCAGATCGGGCTTCTGGTGGCGCCATGTTTTGGTAACAGTCGCCACACATAGCTCTGCTCCCGAAAATTTGCGATTTTTCGCATTAAAACTGGGTCTACAGATCGGGACCAATTAGAAAAAGTTATCGGAGCTTTTGAATGCTCTGCTGATGGCGTCAACAGTAAGTGCTGTGCATTAAATTCTGGATTTAACCCGTTAAATGCAGAATCCGATTTCTGCTCAGAGAAGAGTCCTCAGAGAAGCATTTCAAAAATATACTGCAGCACTGAGAAAGTGCCTGAAGAGCCTGAAGAATCGACTTTTGAAGGTGCTCTTGAAGGAAAACTGCCTTCCGAAATGTCTACAAGAGCTAAGGCAGATAAGGCAGATAAGGAGAAAGACTTGGAGGACTTATAGCAAACGGTAAGAGAACTGAAAGATGAAAAGGTGGATGGAACGCACATGGAAAAAATGATAAACGATATGACAGAAAAGCTAATGCTCAATACGAATACGGGAAATTTGAAAGTTATTGAGTCTGTGCAAGATTCGATCAACACCGTAAATAAAAGAATTGATGATGTGAGAGTTGAACTAGTGGAGCGAATGGACAAGGGGGAAGAAGACACTAATAAGAAGTTTGTTGCAGTGCATGAGACTGTCTCCTCATATGTGAAAACAATGAAAGAGATGGAGGAAGAGATGGGACGAATGGCCGAGGATATGAAGAAAATGAAGATACAGCACGACGTCACTGCAAAATGTTTGGATAAGTGCTAAGAAACTCATTTGAGATGCTTTAATCTAAGGCAAGTAGGAGTACCCAAGGAAGTCGAGGGAGATAACCCTCGGGAGTTTGCTGCGGATCTAATTAAAGAAGCTCTCAATCTTCCTAACCTTCCGAAAATTGAAGCGGCACATTATTTCACCATGAAATGTGTTCAACAGAAGATGGAACTCTCCCTGTGTTTTGATTCGACGGCTTGTCGAGGAATGTTAATTCAAGGACATACTGGGTTCCAAGTGAAGCAGAAAAAGATAAACATTGAACACTGAGCTTTTTAATATAATCTGAACAGAGCAATTACCGTGGTTTAAAAATTTAACTGAATAACCTAATGTTATAGAAGTAACACTTTTAACACTCAAAACATAGAATACTATCATAGAAATTGTAATGAATATTAACCAGATCGGTACTAAGGGGCTGATTTACAAACTGACATCTATAACTTAATATCTTAATAAGTTTTAAGCAGATTCATAACCGGGTTGTGAAGGGGATGATGGGCTCCTGGCTTAGATCCAGAAGCCTGCCCTAGGTAGCCCCTTCAACCAATAGCTGATTATTATCGAGGTAAAAACGGATGCTTAACAGTAGAAAAAACAGTTAGATATATTTGGGAATACATATGAAATGGATATATGTACTGCAATTAGGTATTATATAGTTGATTTGGAATCGGCTCGGTTCTAGTATGGATATGTTATGACTTATTGAGGGAACGGAGCTATTTGTTTATTAACATCGACAACGGAAGTCGATACAATGTTTTCTCCCACCAACAGGTGGGCCACTTATTACAGTGCCGACAAGCTCGGTTACTGTATTTTCACTTTTACTATTTTTTTTTTACTATCACAATTAATCACATGTGTGTTTTTTTTATCCAAGGATAATCACAAAAGGAATCCACAAACTGAACTTGGTAGGTTGACTGTTCCCCCATTGCTTAAAGACCTGAGGTACGGATGCACCACAAGATACATAGATACTAAAGCTAGCAAAATGCAAGACACTAAACAAAATAAATCGGGAGAAATCTCATTTTGCAGTTGGAATATTAGGGGGGCTAACGAACGTATTAAAAGGGGTAAGATTTTAGCACAGCTGAAAGCATTTAAGTCAGATGTTATCTTCCTCCAAGAAACCCATCTTAAAGTACAAGATCAAGTTAGATTGAGGGCCAACTGGATAGGTCAAACTTTTCATTCGTCATACACGTCAAAATCCAGAGGCGTGTCCATCATGATTCGCAAAGGTATACCATTTAAACAGAAAAATACCCTAACATATAAGGATGGGATAAATTTGATAGTTATCGGTGAGATCCATGCAATCCCAATCACATTGGTAAATATATATGCACCTAACTTTGATAATCCACATTTTTTAAATAAAATGTTGAATATAATTGCAAAATATAATTACCAGAATGTTATAATTGGGGGAGACTTTAACTGTGTCTTAGATCCTTATTTAGATAAATCCAGTCAAAAACATCGAGGTAATACGAAATCTAAAACTAGTGAACTTTTCAACACATATACAAAAAATACAAATATAACCGATGTTTGGAGGATTGTAAATCCGACAGGCAAGGAATATTCGTTTTATTCATCGGTACAAAAAGACTTATTCACGTATAGATTATTTCCTGGTAGACACAAAATTAATTCCCGTATACTCTTAACCCAAAATACCATACAAATACGATTTCAGATCATTCCCCCCTAACTTTAAAAAAAAAATAGAAGGTATGTCTAAGAATAATTGAGCCATTCTAGCGGAAAATAATTAAACTCCCGAATATCCAATTTTAAAAGACCCGCAAAGTATATATCTAAGACAAAAATGGATCATTTTTTTTGAAATAATGATGACACATCCAGACCTCATATCACGATACCAACATTTTAAATTTAATTGAGGATTTCGGTTCATTTTCAGGTTATAGAATAAACTGGAATAAAAGTGAAATCATGTCAATAAAACCAAAAGATTCTACACATCTCGTACAATTTCCTTTTCAAATAGCTGTGGAAAAATTTAAATACTTGGGTATTGAAATTACTAGAAGATATCAAGACATGTTTAAAGCAAACTATAACCCTGTACTTCATAATTTAATTAAATTCTGGAAAACATAGAAACATAGAAACATAGAAATTAGGTGCAGGAGCAGGCCATTCGGCCCTTCGAGCCTGCACCGCCTTTCAATATAGATCATGGCTGATCATCCAACTTTATCCTGTTGCCTTCTCTCCATACATCCAGCCACAAGGGCCACATCCAACTCACTCTTAAATATGGCAAACTTCCTCAACTAGTGCAGAGAATTCACAGATTGGGAGCACCAAATCTCAAATGGAAATGAAGAAACAATTTTTCTCATCTCAAAAAAATGACTTTCCCCTTATCCTTAAAAGTCTACAGAAAATGACCCCTTGTCCTTTCCCCAAATTGGGAACAATCTTCCTGCATCTAGCCTGTCCAACCCTTAAGAATTTTGTAAGTCTCTATGAGATCACCCCTCAATCTTCTATATTCCAGCGAGTACAAGCCAAGTCTATCCAGTCTTTCTTCATATGGAAGTCGTGCCATCCCAGGAATCAGTCTGGTGAACCTTCTCTGTACTCCCTCTATGGCAAGAATGTCTTTCCTCAGATTAGGAGACCAAAACTGTACGCAATACTCCAGGTGTGGCCTCACCAAGACCCTGTACAACTGCAGTAGAACCTCCCTGCTCTTGTACTCAAATCCTTTTGCTATGAATGCCAACATACCAAAAACGCTTCCGATGTCCTTAATAGGTCGAATAAATGCCATAAAAATGATTTTTCTACCACAAATTCTATACTTGTTTCAATCAATCCCACTATATCTACCCAAAAATTAAAAAAAAAATTGGATTCAGATATAACACATTTTATTTGGGATTATAAGACCCATAGAATACAAAGACCACACCTGAATAAACTCAAAGTAGTAGGGGGATTAGCACTCCCTAATTTCATGTATTATTATTGGTCGGTAAATATTAGAAATATGATTCAATTGTTGGATAATTCTCTTCATCAACCGGAATGGATCATTATGGAGAAAGAGGACTGCTCCCCCTTTAATATTGGTGCGATCCATCTTTCACCAATGACGGTGAATAATACAAACTACAACAAAAACCCAATTATACATAGTACAATCAAAATTTGGAAACAAATAAAATACAATTTAAAATTAAGAAACTTATCTCTCCGATCTCCTATTGCTAAAATCCCTCTGTTTGAACACTCAATTATAGACAAAGCATTTATACAATGGGAAAGAGCAGGAATTAAAACTTTCGGAGATTTGTATGATACGGGAAATCTATTATCATTTAAACAATTACAACTAAAATACAATCTGGGTAACAATCAGTATTTTAAATATTTCCAAATATGTGATTATTTGAATAAACATGCACGTGAATTTCACAAAATGCCATTAGACTTACTAGATGAAGTAATGAATACAAAGGCGGAATCAGCAAATTTAATTTCACATATATATAATATTATACTAAATGCAGTAATACCAACAACGGAAGGTATAAGAGGTGAGTGGGAAAACGAACTAAGCATAAAAATTTCCAATGAAAGGGGGAAAGAATACTTATTAAATGTGCACAAATGCTCAATTAACGTAAGACACATTTTAATACAATTTAAAATTATACACAGATTATACTACTCAAAAACTAAATTAAATAAATGTTTCCCTAACGTTTCACCAATTTGTGATAAATGCCAGTGTCAAGAAGCTACTATGGCGCATTCATTCATCTTTTGTACAAAAATTCAAAAGTTTTGGATTGAAATCTTTGGAATTTTCACAAAATTGTTTAAAATAAAAATGACACCAAAGCCAGAATGGATTATTTTCAGAATGACAGAAGGTAGTTCGGAATTAAATGTGTATCAAAAGAATTTATTTGATTATGGCTTAATAATAGGAAAAAAACTAATCTTAAAATTCTGGAAAAATGCTCCTATACCAACATTAAATATGTGGATTTCAACTATGTTTGAAACACTATAGCTGGAAGATATGAGACTCCGCCTGGAAGGAAAATCAGAACGTTTCTATCAGAGGTGTTCTGCATTTATAGAATTACTACAAAGATAGGGTGCAAGAGTACCTCGGGCCTTGGTAGGGGGGGATGAAAAACTATCGAGTTGGTGGATTCCTTTTGCATGATATATATAATATAGTAACTGGCTTTTTTTTTCCTTTTCTTTTTTAGGGTCTATCTCTTAACCCCCTTTCTCTAATTCTTTGACCAAGGGTTTCTTCTCCCCTTTGGCACGCTCTTTCACTATCACAACTTTTTTCACCTATTTCACTCTCTTTCTTTCTATTCTTTTTCTTTAAAAGCCATAAAATTATGGGGTATATTGATATATCACTCGATATGCATATGCATATCACTCGAACTGCCTGTGCATGCTACCGTAAGATGGAGCATATTTTGTGACACCATCTCCGATAGTCTTTCAAGTGGGAGGAATATTCCAACTCTGAACCAGGAGTTGCTACAGGCATATGACTTGAACTGCCTGTGCATGCTTCCGTAACATGGAGCATATTATTTGGCACCATCTCCAACACTCCTTTCATCTGAGTGGGAGGAATATTGCAACCCTGAACCAGGAGCTGCCTCAGGCGTATGATTCGAACTGCCTGTACATGCCTCCGTTAACACGGAGCATTTCTCGTGCCACCATCTGATTCATCAGATGTTCCGATCACATCTGCCATAGATGTGGGGACAGAATACCCTTGACCCAAATCGGCCGACAGGACTTGTCCCACAGACTTGGCTTTGACTTTGCCCCGATGCGAGGTTGTCAAGCTACTCCCTCTAGGAGTCGAACCGGGACCAGCTGTACAGATTGGTGCTCTGTCGGTATCATCATTATACTTACCAGACAGGTTGCACCTGCTAGTGACTATGAGTCCTTGCTCCCTTCTGGAGCCACAATGGAGTATATCAGGGAGGAAATAGAATGCAACCCTGTACCAGGTGTTGTTTCCTTAGGCCTCTGGCCCCCATATGACTCGGATGAGACGGCATTATAATCAGAGTCACCTCTTCCCGATAGTCCGCTAAACAGAGTGGGAAAAATACTGCAACCCTGCCAGGTGTTGTCACAGTTCATATGATTTAAACAGAAGCATAGCCCCATTGGATCAAAGATTCGACTGCTTTATCGATATCCACATGGTTATCGGACAGAGGCCCAGGAGCGGTTGCAGTGGGAGGAGCGACGTCCGACCTGTAAGTTTAAAAACTCGTTCGCGGGGCTTGTTTTCACAGAGGCCCAGGAGCACTCGCAGCTCGCAGTTCAAAACAAGTGGGCTTGAGGGAGCAGCTGATTGGCAGTCAGATCCCTGCTGATTTCTTTCAGCTAAAATCCTTGCATTGTATTGTATATTGTATTGTATCCAGGGTAAGGGGGAGGATGAGTGCCAGGGCAGTTTACTGTTCTGGATGTCAGATGTGGGAGGTCATGCAGTCAGATAGCTGTCCAGACGTCCACATCTGTGCCAGGTGCGTCAAGATGGCGCTCCAAATGGACCGTATTCGGTACCTGGAGCTGCAGCTCGATGACCTCCGTCTGGTCAGGGAGAGTGAGGAAGCCATAGAGAGGAGCTACAGACAGGTGGTCACTCCAAAACCACAGGAGGCAGAAAAGTGGGTCATGGTTAGGAGAGGCAAGGGGCAGTACCCCGGTGGCTGTACACCTTGGCAATAAGTATTCCTGTTTGAGTACTGATGGGGGGCACAGCCTACCTGGGGGTAGCAACAGCGACCGGGCCTCCTGTACAAAGACCAACCCTGTTGCTCAGAAGGGTAAGGAAAAGAAGAGGAGGGCAGCAGTGATAGGGGACTCTATAGTTAGGGGGTCAGATAGGCGATTCTGTGGACGCAGTCAGGAGACCCGGATGGTAGTTTGCCTCCCTGGTGCCAGGGCCCGGATGTGACTGAACGTGTCCAAGATATCTTGAAATGGGAGGGAGAGGAGCCAGAGGTCGTGGTACATATAGGTACCAATGACATAGGTAGAAAAGGAGAGGAGGTCCTGAAAGGAGAATTTAGGGAGTTAGGAAGATTGTTAAGGAGAAGGGCCGCAAAAGTAACAATCTCAGGATTATTGCCTGTGCCACGCGACAGTGAGAGTAGGAATGGAGCAAGGTGGAGGATCAATGCGTGGCTAAAGGACTGGTGCAGAGCGCAGAGATTCAAGTTTCTGGATCATTGGGACCTCTTTTGGGGAAGGTGTGACCTGTACAAAAAGGACGGGTTGCACTTGAACCCGAGGGGAACCAATATCCTGGCGGGGAGATTTGCAAAGGCTACTGGGGAGACTTTAAACTAGATCGGTTGGGGGGAGGGACTCAAATAGAGAAGGCAAGTAGTCCGTTTGTGAGGCAGGAGGCAGAGAAGAGAAGCAGTCAGACGCAACACGTAGGGAGGAAAGAAGAAAAAAATAACAAATGGAGAATAAGAAGTGGAGGGTTTCTTAAATGTGTGAGCAGAGAGACAGAGGGGTGTAAAATGAGGATAGGAGCAATAGGTAGCAAGGTGAAAAGTGGCAGGCAGACAAATCCAGGGCAAAAATCTAAAAGGGCCACTTTTCAACATAATTGTAAAAGGGCCAAGAGTGTTGTAAAAACAAGCCTGAGGGCTTTGTGTCTCAATGTGAGGAGCATTCGTAATAAGGTGGATGAGTTGAATGTGCAGATAGCTATTAATAATTATGATATAGTTGGGATCACGGAGACATGGCTCCAGGGTGACCAAGGCTGGGAGCTGAACATCCAGGGATATTCAATATTCAGGAGGGATAGACAGAGAGGAAAAGGAGGTGGGGTAGCGTTGCTGGTTAGAGAGGAGATAAACGCAATAGAAAGGAATGACATTAGCTTGGAGGATGTGGAATCGATATGGGTGGAGCTGCGAAACACTAAGGGGCAGAAAATGCTAGTGGGTGTTGTGCACAGGCCACCTAACAGTAGTAGTGGAGTTGGGGATGGCATCAAACAGGAAATTAGAAATGCGTGCAACGAAGGTAAAACCGTTATAATGGATGACTTCAATCTACATATAGATTGGGTGAATCAAATTGGCATGAGTGCTGAGGAAGAGGATTTCTTGGAATGTATGCGGGATAATTTTCTAAACCAACATGTGGAGGAACCAACGAGAGAGCAGGCTATTCTAGACTGGGTATTGAGTAATGAGGAAGGGTTAGTTAGCAGCCTTGTTGTACGTGGCCCCTTGGGCAAGAGTGACCATAATATGGTTGAGTTCTTCATTAGGATGGAGAATGACATTGTTAATTCAGAAACATGGGTCCTGAACTTAAAGAAAGATAACTTTGAGGGTATGAGACGTGAATTGGCCAAGATGGACTGGCAATTGATTCTTAAAGGGTTGACGGTGGATATGCAATGGAAGGCATTTAAAGACTGCATGGATGAACTACAACAATTGTTCATCCCAGTATGGCAAAAGAATAAATCATGGAAGGTGGTGCATCCGTGCATCAAAGAAAAAGATGAAGCGTACAAATTAGCCAGAAAAAAGCAGCCTACCAGGGGACTGGGAGAAATTCAGAGACCAACAGAGGAGGACAAAGGGCTTAATTAGGAAAGGGAAAATGGAGTATGAAAGAAATCTGGCAGGAAACATAAAAACTGACTGTGAAGCGCAAAAGATTAGTTAAAACAAATGTAGGTCCCTTGCAGTCAGAAACGGGTGAATTGATCATGGGGAACAAGGACATGGCAGAACAATTGAATAACTACTTTGGTTCTGTCTTCACTAAGGAAGACATAAATAATTTGCTGGAAATAGCAGGGGATCGTGGGTCAAATGAGATGGAGGAACTGAGTGAAATCCAGCTTAGCCGGAAAGTGGTGTTAGGTAAATTGAATGGATTAAAGGCCGATAAATCCCCAGGGCCAGATAGGCTGCATCCCAGAGTACTTAAGGAAGTAGCCCCAGAAATAGCAGATGCCTTAGTGATAATTTTTCAAAACTCTTTAGATTCTGGAGTAGTTCCTGAGGATTGGAGGGTAGCTAATGTAACCCCACTTTTTAAAAAGGGAGGGAGAGAGAAAACGGGGAATTACAGACCAGTTAGTCTAACATCGGTAGTGGGGAAACTGCTAGAGTCAGTTATTAAAGATGGGATAGCAGCGCATTTGGAAAGTGGTGAAATCATTGGACAAAGTCAGCATGGATTTACGAAGGGTAAATCATGTCTGACGAATCTTATTGTATTTTTTGAGGATGTAACTAGTAGAGTGGATAAGGGAGAAGCAGTGGATGTGTTATATCTGGACTTTCAGAAGGCTTTCGACAAAGTCCCACACAAGAGATTGGTATACAAACGTAAAGCACACGGTATTGGTGGTTCAGTATTGATGTGGATAGAGAACTGGCTGGCAGACAGGAAGCAAAGAGTAGGAGTGAACGGGTCCTTTTCAGGATGGCAGGCAGTGACTAGTAGGGTGCCGCATGGCTCAGTGCTGGGACCCCAGCTATTTACAATATACATTAATGATTTGGACGAGGGAATTAAATGCAACATCTCGAAGTTTGCGGATGACACGAAGCTGGGGGGCAGTGTTAGCTGTGAGGAGGATGCTAGGAGGCTGCAGGATGACTTGGATAGACTGGGTGAGTGGGCAAATGCATGGCAGATGCAGTATAATGTGGATAAATGTGAGGTTATCCACTTTGGTGGCAAAAACAGGAAGGTAGACTATTATTTGAATGGTGACCGATTAGGAAAAGGGGATATGCAGCGAGACCTGGGTGTCATGGTACACCAGTCATTGAAAGTAGGGCATGCAGGTGCAGCAGGCTGTGAAGAAAGTGAATGGTATGCTGGCATTCATAGCAAAAGGATTTGAGTACAAGAGCAGGGAGGTTCTACTGCAGTTGTACAGGGTCTTGGTGAGGCCACACCTGGAGTATGGCGTACAGTTTTGGTCTCCTAATTTGAGGAAAGACATTCTTGCCATAGAGGGAGTACAGAGAAGGTTCACCAGACTGATTCCTGGGATGGCACGACTTCCATATGAAGAAAGACTGGATAGACTCGGCTTGTACTCGCTGGAATTTAGAAGATTGAGGGGTGATGTCATAGAGACTTACAAAATTCTTAAGGGGTTGGACAGGCTAGATGCAGGAAGATTGTTCCCGATGTTGGGGAAGTCCAGGACAAGGGGTCACAGTTTAAGGATAAGGGGGAAGTCTTTTAGGACCGAGATGAGAAAATCGTTTTTCACACAGAGTGGTGAATCTGTGGAATTCTCTGCAACAGAAGGTAGTTGAGGCCAGTTCGTTGGCCATATTTAAGAGGGAGTTGGATGTGGCCCTTGTGGCTGAAGGGATCAGGGGGTATGGAGAGGATACTGAGTTTGATGATCAGCCATGATCATATTGAATGGCGGTGCAGGCTCGAAGGGCCGAATGGCCTGCCCCTGCACCTAATTTCTATGTTTCTATGTTTCTATGTTGCGGTCTCTTATGAAAGATCTTCAACAGTCCCCTCTACTGAGCGGAAATTATCATGACGCAACCCTGCACTAGGTATTGCTCCACAGGTGTCTAATAGACACAGCTGGAAAAAGGCTTCCCAAGCCAGGAGCTTTTTTCTGGAGCCTCAATGGAGTTCCTCCGAACAGCCGCACGCTCCAGTGGAGCTCCCTTCCGTGCGGTAATGGCAAGTCAAATTTTACTACACCATGTGGTGTACGATAATAAATGTCCTATCTGCTGCGATAGTCACAAACGTGTCCGAACAGCAACCGCTATTAAAACTGCCAGGTCTATTTATAGCTACCTTAATCAGTTCTTCAGATTTTGACTTTAATTAAAGAACTATGTCTCATATTTCATATATAAGTAATGATATATGTTTTTTTCGGGTTCCTAGGTGTGATGGGGAGGGGAGTTGGGATGGGCAGAATGTGACATTCCTTATTTTCATATCATCCTGAGTTGAACTAATGTTTAGTTTTTGCACAGTCATTTACTTTATTTTTATTGTCTAGTAGAATTTTATGTATATTTTATGCATGATTTATATATTTCTTTGTCAGTTTTATGCTTTTGATGCTGCTGCAAGCAAGCAAGATTTCCATTGTACCTTTCCCTCCTGTATTTGTGCATATACCAATAAACTTGACGCCTTGCAGCTATTGATTTTTGCAATGTTATTTAAACTATTGTTCAGCATTATCGGACCATCTCTGATATTCTATCTGAAGGGCTTTGCAAATCATATCTTTTGCTGCAAAAACGATAATACTATAAATTCAAAGTATTTTCTGCTCAGGTGAAATATTTACAGGCCCATTTTCCAATAGACCCCAAACAGTATTATGCAACAGTTAACCAAAGCAGTTAATGATGTGCAAATAGATAGTTTTGGTGTTGCATTCAATGTTTAGATAGAAAAACAGCTCAAATTTCATCAGGCTCTAACGTTGGTCACATCTTTAGACTTTTAAACTTCAGACTTCAGAGATGCAGTGTGAAAACAGGCCCTTCAGCCCTACTGACACTGCGCCAGCCAGTGAACATCCCCAAAACTAGCACTATCTTACACACTAGGGACAGAAGCTAATTAACCTACAAACCTGCACA
Organism: Okamejei kenojei; assembly: GCA_035221665.1. Classification (NCBI taxonomy): domain Eukaryota; kingdom Metazoa; phylum Chordata; class Chondrichthyes; order Rajiformes; family Rajidae; genus Okamejei; species Okamejei kenojei. Next base: position 54,784,899 of record CM069140.1, on the reverse strand, counting down.
TCTTTGGAGTGTGGTTGGAAACTGGAACACCCGGGAAAAACGTCACCGGAGGTCACCGGGAGAACGTACAAACTCTATACAGAGAGCACTCATAGTCAGAATCGAACTCGGGTCTCTGGCACTGTAAGGCAGCAACTCGACTGCTGCGCCACTGTGCTGCTGCCCTTCCTTTGCACTATAGGCTGAGCTTCCCACATGTCTCCTCTGTATGACTAGTAAATACTTGGAGAATGTCCACCATTGTAATTATTAGTATAGGAAGGAACTGCAGATGCTGGTTTAAACCTAAGGTAGACACAAAATACTGGAGTAACTCAGTGGGACAGGCAGCATCACTGGAAAGAAGGCATGGGTGACGTTTCAGTTCGAGACCCTTCTTCAGCACTAATTATTAGCTCAGTTTCTATGCGGTTGATAATCTCATCTGTGTGGTTGTCACTAGACTTCACTATGCCACTATTCCCTTGGCTGGCTCTGTAAATTTCAACATCTAAAATTCAGTTGACTATTTCATATCCAATACCAAGACAATTACAGTTATATTTGCTGTTCAGTTCAAAGTTATTATCATCCAAAATTACAGGCTTTAATCAATTTACCTCTTTAGATCTTTGTAACATCTGCCAACTCTAAAATCCTTTGAGAACTCCATGTGCCTCTCATTATGGCATCTCATGTATTTCTTAATAACATTATGCATTTCATCTCATCATTTCAGTTCCCAGGCCTTATGGGCCTGTCCCACGGGCGGTTTTTCAGGCGTCTGCTGGCGACCATCAAGTTGCCGGCAGTCGCCTGAAAAACCGGGAACTGGAATGCCGACTGTCAGAGTGGAACACACACACACACAAAAACATCGCAAAGGCGGGGGCCAGGGCAAGCGGGGGGAGCGCTGTTTGAAATTCACACGGTGCAAGCCAAGGTGAGACAGAAACACACCACGATGAACAGGAAGGTTTACTTTGTAATTAAGACGGTTAGCACAGTGTACGGTAAGTCCTTTAAAAGGGGGGGGGGGGGGAGAAGGGGGGAGAAGGAGGGAGAAGGAGTGGAGACAACATTTAAGAAGCCAGACAACTTTTAAGAACCCAGAGATACATGAACCCAGAGAACCCAGAGGCTGTGAAGTTCGGCGGACATTTAACATTACCGGTCAGTTATCCTTGGTTCTGAAAACTCCTGCTTACGTTTTTTTTCCCCAATGAGCCAATAAAATTCATTGATCAGCACCGGCTCCAACCTCCGAGAACCTCCGAGAACCTTCGACCTCCTGGCAACCCACTTGGACCTTCTTGCGACCCACCTACAGCACGAGAATTCTCCATGGCGGGTTAACTCTAGCCGCCGCTAATTTTTCAACATGTTGAAAAATTCTCGGCGACCATAATGTGGCCGCGGCTAGTTCCCAGAATGTGGGAACTCCTCACGACCATGAAGATGACTCCCCGGCAACCACCTGCGAACATGTGGCGACCATGTGGGCGACTGCATAGTCTCCTGCAGTCGCTTAAGAAGTCGCCTAAGTGGCACAGGCCCATGACTCTCCAACATTCTTATTTTCCCTTTCTAACTTCCATCTTCAGGCAAAATCCTCACTAAATCCATCACTTTGCTAAACTGTCCAATCACTTCTAATATAACTTTGCACAATTACATTCATGCCTGGAATTTTTCTACGGTAAGGGTGCTATATAAATTCAAGTTTTTTGAAGGGAGACATTTTTGTCTTTTAAGTTTTAATTTATTTAAGTTTTCATTTATGCTGCCTTGAAATTGAAATCCAGTTGTTCAAATTCTAAAATAATACAAAAGCATAACCTACCCATTAACAACTGAAAAGTGAACAGGGGAATTAATGGAAAATTGTTGCTGGTATTAACAAAATCTTTCATCAATCCGAATTATTAAGTATAGTTCTTCCCTCTTTTGGTGTAACCTTAAGGCCAAGTTAGAAAGAAGACCAAAGACTTGAAAAGTGCAGTGACTAGGTCAAATTATTTTAACTAATGTAAAATGTCTAATTATTGGACTAAGACAACTAACCCCAAATATATTTGATGGCTTAGTTGGTGTTTAAGTCAGTAGTAGGGTTGATCCTACCCTGCAGGCAATTAAGTTAAAGTTTCTGTAATTGCCAAAATTGGGGAATTACAGTGTTAAAAAATCTATTAATATAAACACTGTTCTATAAAGGTCCACATCACCCATTAGGTTGACTATGTCAGATTAATCACCACCAAGAGAAAAATCATAAAATAATGTGAATATGATTTCTTCCTGGATAACCTCTACCAGGAAACTAAAGGCAGTTGGCATGTACTTGCAGGAAATGCTTTATGAAAAGCAATTTGTAGACTCTTTCCAAACAGTGTTCAGAATCACTGCCTTGTATCAACATGAATACTTATCCTTGCTTTCTTCAACCAATGTTTATAAACTTCTTATTAGGCTGTTGATAAAGAAAAATAATGTACAAAATGAAGAGGGGAAAGATTGGGTAAACACACAGAGTCTTTTCCCCAGAGTAGGTAATCATGAAACCAGAGGACGTAGGAATAAGGTGAGAGATTTAATAGGAACCTGAGGGGTAAAGCTTTTACAATAAGGCTGGTGGGTGTATGGAACGAGCTGCTGGAGGAAGTAATTGAGGCAGTTACTATTGGTATGCTTAAGGGGCATTTAGACAGGTACATGGATACGACAGGTTTAGAGGGATTTGGGCCAAATGCAGGCAAGTGGGACTAGTGCAGATGGGTCATGTCAATCGACGTGGGCAAGTCTGGCTGAAAGGCCTGTTTCCACACTGTATGAATCCATGACTCTATGATCAGTGGAAGCACTTAAAAATATATGGAGCTTATTTAAATTTGCCAGAATTGAATTGATCGAGTGCACCAAAATAGTAAGATTAAACGAGAACTTACCAAGTTCGAAGGTTAATCTTTATTTTATGAGAAGTTGCGGTGGGGGATTTCGTGAAGACCCCGCCAGCACGCATGCGCGACATTCTTCAAAGCAGCGGTGTGGAATCACAGAACACACCATGACTGGAAATAGTAAGATTAAGAACGTAGAACATACCAGTTGACCTTATGATAGAGGGTGGGAGCGGAGGGCACGAAATCCCTCACCGCAACTCCTCATGAAATAAAGATCAACCTTCGAACTTGGTAAGTTCTCGTTTAATCTTACTATTTTATTTCGGAGTCACGTGAGTGACTTCGTGAAGATTTCAAAGCTCTGTGATTTCACGCCCTGGACATCGTCCATGCTATCACACTGCCGCAATACTGATGGAGGAAGGCTGTTAATGCATTCCAGACTGAACAGGCTGAAAAATAATGCATATTTATTACACAAATAATAACGAAACAATCCCCTAACTCGGGGAAAAACATTCACGGAGCGGCTCCCAGCACAGCTTCTGCGAACTTTGCGGGGGCGACCAGCGGTTTGTTGTAGAACCGCTGGAAGGTTGCTTCACTAGCCCAGCCTGCGGTGGCGAGGATGTGGTCCTTAGGCACCTCCATGGCCCTCGCCACTGATGTGGATGCAGCCCTGGTAGAGTGAGATTTTAAAATGTTAGTATCTACTCCTGCTGCACCCAACACCGCCCTGAGCCACCTTGCAATAGTCTGCATAGTCACCCGGTGATGTGGAGTTTGTGGCTGATGAGGAGCCCCTGCTCCATCTTCCGGATGGTTCGTGTAGTGCGGATGTAGAGGCGGAGATGGGTGACTATGCAAAGGGTGGCATCAGTGGGGTACGCCCGAAATTCCAACTGCAGCCTGTGAGCCCCAGGTCTGTGCTGCTTCAATAGGTCCTGGACAAAGAAAGTCACCTTTGCAGGGGTGGAGACCATGCTATCCAGACGTAGCTTCTGTAAGGCCTGGACCCGTTGTGCTGTGGTCAGTGCCATCAGCATCACCACTTTGAGGGTGAGCTTTTTGAGTGGTAACTCTGTCATAGGAGACCAGCTCCTCAGTAGGGTCAGAACGATCCCTACGTCCCAGGTGATGTGGTATCTGGGCCGTGGAGGGTTGGTGTTAAACACTCCCCTCATGAATTTAGACACCAGGTGGTTGGAGCCTATACCTATGTCTAGGTATGAGGACAGTGCACTCCTGGCGCTATTAATGGCACTGTAGCTAAGGCCCGCATCGTAATGAAGGCCCGCTAGGAATTCCAGGACATCAGGGATCGTAGACAAGTTGGAGGTCGTGTTGGTACGGGAGCAGAATGCCTCCCACTTCCTGACCTGGGTGAGGTACTGCCTCCTGGTTGATGCTCGGCATGACGCCGAGATGAGGTCCATGGCTCTTGGTGATATGCCGGCTTTGACAAGCGGCCTCTTTAGAACCTGCTTGCCAACAGGTTTAGGTGACCATGGCACGGGTGACTGTCTCCCGTAATGGGGTTAGTAATCAATTTGAGGTTTTTACCAAACTGAATCCACGGACGTTTCAAGATTTGGAGGACCATCGGGTAGGCCAGTCGGGTATGATCAAAATGCCAGTTGCAGAATCCAGTTGAATTTTCTGCAATACCCGACTGATGAGGCAGAATGGGGGAAATGCGTAGCAAAACCATTTCCCCCAATGGAGAGAAAAAAGCATCCATAGCTACTGCCCCAGGGTCTGGTTCCCAAGACACATACGTTGGTATCTGATGATTCAACCTGGATGCAAAGAGGTCAATATCTGGTGTGCCAAAGTGAGCTATAATTTCAGCAAAAATTTGGGGATTCAACATCCACTCGATGTTATCATTGAACACTCGTGACCTGGTGTCCGCCACTGTATTGAGCTTCCCTGGTAAATAGGTCGCTGTGATCCAAATATTTCTCTCAATGCACCAGTGCCAGATTGTGTTTGTCAATTCGTCACAAGATAATGACCTGATACCACCCATATGATTGATATAAGCCACCACCGTTGTGTTATCTATTTGGAGGCGGACATGTAAGTGCCGTGAGTTAGTGCAGTAAGCCCGCAGACCATGGAAAGCCCCTAACATCTCCAGATAATTTATCCCATGTGTCTGGAGGAGGGTAGACTCGTGAGGGTCCCATCTGCCACCACAACTGGACATGGTGTCAGTTGCACCCCAACCTTGTGCGCTTGCGTCAGTCTGTAGCACGACGGATGGGTTGCTAACAATGATGGGTCTGTGACACTCACTAATATTGTCAATCCACCATTGTAGCTCAGTTCTAGCTGTATTTGGCAACCGTATTGGTCTGTCAAAGTGCCCAGCATTTGCTTTTAATGCTGCGATCTTTGCTCTTTGTAAATTTTGGTAATGTAACAGTCCGAATTGCGCAGCTGAGAATGTAGCTACCAATTTCCCAATTACCTTTGCCGTTTGTCGGATTGCCGGTACCCTGGCACAATCAAGGCTGTAGCATGCTTCTTTTATGTCTAAAGCTTTGTTGGTCAGGATAGTGATCATCATGAAGTTTGTGTCAATGGTGAAACCCACGTAATCCACAACTTGAGAGGGGTTCAGTTTGGATTTGTCTGGATGGGTTACAAATCTTAACGTCTCGAATAAAGATTTGGTCGCTGTAACTGCCAGCATAGCCAATTGGAGGGTCTGTCCCACGATAAGGATATCGTCTAAATACGCCATGACGATATCATTTTGTTGTCGGAGGAGTGCCAATATGGGTTTTACTAATTTGGTAAATAGTCTGGGGGCTGTGGTTAACCCATTGGGTAAGGCTTTGTATTGCCACAACTGTCCCTTCCAGACAAATTTCAGGAACTTCCTGTGAGATTCTGTGATGGGAACTGTATAGTATGCATCTTTTAAATCGATGCAAGCCATAAAGTAACCCGGGTAAAGCAGCTGCTTAGCTGTTTCAAAGGTTTCCATTTTAAAATGGGTATATTGTACAAAAGTGTTCAACTGGGTTAGGTCTATGATAATCCGACACCCCCCCATCTTTTTTGGTTTTTGTAAAGATGTTAGACACAAACTCAAGGGGTTCGTGTGACGTTTTACCAATCACCCCTTTGGCTGCTAGCCGTAAGATTTCAGCATGTCCCTCCTTTATCTCATTCTGAGAGAGCGTAAAAATGCGCTGAGGTTCATGCTGTGTAGGGGGAAGTTTACCATCAATAAATTCTATAACGTAACCGTGAACACTTTGTAGAATAAACGTGTCTGTGGTGATTGCATCCCAAGCACCACGAAATGCCCGCAACCGTCCCCCGACTTGTGCGGGGAGAAGTGCTACTGCCTTAGAGGAACCAGACCCCCTTACCTCCATAGTTAACGGCGGGTCTTGGCGTATGGCGTTTTGGGGGGACGTTGCGGTGCTTGTCTCTGATATGGGTGTACTTTAGCCGGTGGAGGTTTCATAAGGCCCACGGTCTTGGCCTCCTCGTCGAGTTCTTTGACTTGTTTGGAGAGATCTTCCCCAAACAGCTGATGAGGTGGTGGTGTGGTGGAGTGGTGGAGGGACGGCACAACCCTGCAAATTTCGGGTTGAGGGTGGGCCGGATGGAGCTCTTGCGCAGACAATTGATTTCAAACTGGGCGTTGCAGAGAAGTGCCAGGGCATCCTGCTGCTCGCTGGTCACATTATCACCATCGAGGGTCTTGGCATACGCTGTAATGCCCGTCGACAGGAGCTTCAGGATTCGCTGGAAACGTACATCCTGCATCTTGGTGGCCGTGCTCAAGTTTCCCCAGATCTGGGCATTAACCGTGGGAACACTGAGATTGATGCAGTTCGCAGGCGGCTTAAACTTGTCCATAGTCTCATTGATTACCTGACCCTGAAGCTGGTGAGTGGTCAGGTAATTAATGGTGCCCGCCAGTGTGTGGTGCAGTGGCTCCCTTGTGTGGGTAGCCGTGGCAAATTTCCCCACCACGTCCAGCAGGTCCACATCGTGCTCTGGCTCTGCGGCCTCCGGCATCCCTGGGTCTTCATCGAAGGCAGTGGCCTGACAACTGCTGGCACTCCTGGCTGGAGAAGACGAGATGCTGAGCAGTCTCCTGGCGTGGCTAGTGGAGGCCCGAGACTCCCGTTCATCCCGGTCCATGTCCCGCTGGAGTAGTTGCTCCACCAAGAGCTCCAACCGAGCAATGCGACCGTCCCCGCTACTCGTGGCGGACAAGCCGACTTCCCCAGGCTCTGCAAATTTTTTTGTGCTTCCACCAGCGGACCACACCTCCATAAGATGCAGACTAGGGTCCGATGGTAGGTTGTCGTGGGCAACTGCTCCTGCAGGCCCATACGACTCCCGCACAGACTTTCCGCTAGTCGGCCATCGAGCGGACTGTGGCGGTCCACCTGCCTGGTAGGAAGGCAGTGGAGATGAGTCGGCGCCGGCCCCCAGTACCGGGCTCCCCGAAGTCCGTGCAGGCTTACCTCCACTGTCACCCAATTTTCTTCGTGGAGGCGCATGGTCGGCAGCTGCCAGAGCTAAGCTAACCGACCGTCTACTGCTGCCACCGGCGCCCTTGACCGCAGCCTGACGCGGCGTTCTGTCGGCAGCTCCTGCTCCTGCAGGGCTGCCCGACGCAGCAGTAGCTTTGCCAAACTGCCCTACGGCAGATATCCCCGGCAGCTGCACGTGGCGTGCCACGGCTGCGGGGCTCCCTTGTAGCGCAGCCGTTACCCGGCCCGGCCCCCGTGGATCCACAGCAACATGGGGTGATGCCGCTGTCGGCGAGCGATGCACTTTGCAACCTACCTGTTTGCTCCCCCGCTTCCTGGGGGATGGGGGCACGAAGTCTGGGTCTGGAATTTCGAGCTCCAGTGCGGACATCCATTCGGGAGATAAGTCGGGCGCTGGTGTAACTGAAGCGCCCGACTTCCGCACCTTTACCACCGGCTGTCCGGATGCTGCCGGTGGTGCTGTAACCAACTAAAGGTTAGTGCACTTACCTGAACGGCCGGTTTGAAGGAGCTGGTGGAGAGAGCGCACTCCCCCCCCCCAGGAAGCGGGGGAGCAAACAGGTAGGTTGCAACTCCCCCAGCTTGTCGATGCAAATGCACGTGACTCTGAAATAAAATGGCATTCATCACCTTTTTGCATTGAGTCATAGTCATGGAGTGATACAGTGTGCAAACAGACCCTTCGGCCCAACTTGCCCACACCGGCCAACAATGTCCCAGCTACACTACTCCCAACTTACCTGCACTTGGTCCCTGCAAACCTGTCCTATCCATGTACCTGTCTAACTATTTCTTAAACAATGGGATAGTCCCAGCCTTAACGACCTCCTCTGACAGCTTGTTCCTTACACCCACCATCCTTCATGTGAAAAAGTTATCCCTCAGATTCCTATTAAATCTTTTCCTCTTCACCTTGAACCTATGTCCTCTAGTCCACAATTCCCCTACTCTGGGCAAAAGACTCTGTGCATCTACCCGATCTATTCCTCCCATGATTTTTTATATCTCTATAAGATCTCCCCTCATCCTCTTGCGCTCCATGGAATAGAGATCCAGCCTACTCAACCTCTCCCTATAGCTCACACTCTCTAATCCTGGCAACATCCTTGTAAAACCTTTCTGAACCCTTTCGAGCTTGACAATATATTTTCTATAACATGGTGCCCAGAAATGAACACAATATTCTAAATGCGGTCTCACCAAAGTCTTGTACAACTGCAACATGACCTCCCAACTTCTATACTTAATACTCTGACTGATGAAGGCCAAAGTCCCAAAAGCCTTTTTGACCACCTTATCTACCTGCGACTCGTCCTTCAAGGAACCATGCACCTGTACTCCTAGATCCATCTGCTCTACAACACGACCCAGAGGCCTACCATTTACTTGTTTGACCTCCCAAAATGCAACACCTCACACTTCTCTGTATTAAATTCCGTCAACCATACCTCCGCCCACCTGGCCAATCGATCCAGATCCTGCTGCAATCGTTCATAACCATTTTCACTATCTACAAAACCACTAACTGTTGTATCATCAGCAAACGTGCTAATCTTGCCCTTTATGTTCTCATCCAAATCATTTCATGTAGATGACAAACAGTAACGGGCCCAGCACTGAAACCTGAGGCACACCACCAGTCACAGGCCTCCAGTCTGAGAAACAACCTTCCACCATTACCCTCTGCTTCCTTCCATGGAGTCAATTTGCTATCCATTCAGCTATTTCATAGAATAATAGAATCATAGAATATAGGTGCAGGAGTAGGCTATTCGGCCCTTCGAGCCTGCACCGCCATTCAATATCATCATGGCTGATCATCCAACTCAGTATCCTGTACTTGCCTTCTCTCCGTACCCCCTGATCCCTGTAGCCACAAGGGCCACATCTAACTCCCTCTTAAATATAGCCAATGAACTGGCCTCAACTACCTTCTGTGGCAGAGAATACCACAGACTCACCACTCTCCGTGTGAAAAATGATCTTCTCATCTCGGTCCTAAAATACTTCCTCCTTATCCTTAAACTGTGACCCCTTGTTCTGGAGTTCCCCAGCATCGGAAACAATCTTCCTGCATCTAGCCTGTCCAACCCCTTAAGAATTTTGTAAGTCTCTATAAGATCCCCCCTCAATCTCCTAACTTCAAGCGAGTATAAGCCGAGTCTATCCAGTCTTTCTTCATATGGAAGTCCTGCTATCCCAGGAATCAGTCTGGAGAACCTTCTCTGTACTCCCTCTGTGGCAAGAATGTCTTTCCTCAGATTAGGAGACCAAAAATGTACGCAATACTCCAGGTGTGGCCTCACCAAAATCCTGTACAACTGCAGTAGAACGTCCCTGCTCTTGTACTCAAATCTTTTTGCTATGAATGCCAACATGCCATTCGCTTTCTTCACAGCCTGCTGCACCTGCATGCCTACTTTCAATGACTGGTGTACCATGACACCCAGGTCTTGTTGCATCTCCCCTTTTCCTAATCGGCCACCATTCAGATAATAGTCTACCCTCCTGTTTTTGCCGCCAAAGTGGATAACCTCACATTTATCCATATTATACTGCATCTGCCATGCATTTGCCCACTCACCCAACCTATCCAAATCACCTTGCAGCCTCCTAGCATCCTCCTCACAGCTAACACTGCCCCCCAGCTTCATGTCATCCGCAAACTTGGAGATGTTGCCTTCAATTCCCTCATCCAGATCATTAATATATATTGTAAATAGCTGGGGTCCCAGCACTGAGCCTTGCGGTACCCCACTAGTCACTGCCTGCCATTCTGAAAATGACCCATTTACTCCTACTCTTTGCTTCCTGTCTGCCAGCCAGTTCTCTATCCACATCAATACTGAACCCCCAATACCGTGTGTTTTACGTTTGTATGCTAATCTCTTATGTGGGACCTTGTCGAAAGCCTTCTGAAAGTCCAGATATAACACATCCACAGGTTCTCCCTTATCCACTCTACTAGTTACATCCTCGACAAATTGTATAAGATTCGTCAGACATGATTTACCTTCCATAAATCCATGCTGACTTTGTCCAATGATTTCACCACTTTCCAAATGTGCTGCTATCCCATCTTTAATAACTGACTAGCATTTTCCCCACTACCGATGTTAGACTAACTGGTCTGTAATTCCCCGTTTTCTCTCTCCCTCCCTTTTTAAAAAGTGGGGTTACATTAGCTACCCTCCAATCCTCAGGAACTACTCCAGAATCTAAAGAGTTTTGAAAAACTATCACTAAGGCATCTGCTATTTCTGGGGCTACTTCCTTAAGTACTCGGGGATGCAGCCTATCTGGCCCTGGGGATTTATCGGCCTTTAATCCATTCAATTTACCTAACACCACTTCCCGGCTAACCTGGATTTCACTCAGTTCCTCCATCTCATTTGACCCCCGGTCTCCAGCTATTTCCGGCAGATTATTTATGTCTTCCTTAGTGAAGACAGAACCAAAGTAGTTATTCAATTGGTCTGCCATGTCCTTTTTCTCTTCACATATCTATAAAAACGTTTGCAGTCCATTTTTATGCCAGTTTTCTTTCATAATCTATTTTCCCTTTCCTAATTAAGCCCTTTGTCCTCCTCTGTTGGACTCTGAATTTCTCCCAGTCCTCTGGTAGGCTGCTTTCTCTGGCTAATTTGTACTCTTCATATTTTTCTTTGATACTATCCCTGATTTCCCTTGTTATCCACGGATGCACTACCTTCTCTGATTTATTCTTTCACCTTGGATCCCATGCAATCTAATCTTCCAGAGCAGCCTACCATGCGGATCTTTGTTGAACGCCTTACTGAAGTCCATGTACATATCATCTACAGCTCTGCCCTCATCAACCGTCTTCAGACCTTCCGCGTACAAACCATGCTGACTATCCCGAATCAACCCTTGCCCATCCAAATGCCTGTATAACCTATCCCTCAGAATATTCTCCAGTAACTTACCAACTACAGATGTTAAGCTTACCGGCCTATAGATCCCAGCATTTTCCCTGTAGTCCTTCTTAAAAAGAGGCACAACATTTGCCACCCTCCAGTCTTCCTGTATTTAAGAACGACTCGTAAATTTCAACCAGGGCTCCTGCAATTTCCACTCTAGTTTCCCGCAATGTCCTCAGATATATCTGATCAGGCCCTGGAGATTTTCCACCTTCAACCACGACAGTACCTTCAGTACTTCTTCGATGGTAGCCCTGACTGCTCTCAAGACACTTCCAGTGACTGCTACAATTTCCTCCGTCCTACTGTCTTTCTCCTCTGCAAATACAGACGAGAAATACTCATTTAGTACCTTGCCCATCTCCTGTGGCTCCACACAGAGGTGGCCGCTTTGATTCCTGAGAGGTCCCAATCTCTCTCTTGTTACCCTTTTCCCCCTTAAGTATTTATAAAATCTTTTGGGATTGTCCTTAATGTTACCCGCCAGAGCTATTTCCTGGCCCCTTTTTGCCCTTCTTATTTATTTTTTATTTTACTCCTTAGGTCCCGAAACTCCTCCAGGGATGCACTAGATCCCAGCTGCCTATACCTGTCCTATGCATCCTTCTTGTTTTTGACTAACGTCTCAATTTCCCTCATCAGCCAAGCTTCTTTACGTTTGCCTGCTTTGCCCTTCACTCTAACGGGGACATTGTCATTTTAATACAAAGTTGATCAGAATGTGTGCCATGCAGACTCTGAATAATTCCACAGATGTTAATGCATCAAGCAACCCAAAAGAAGTAAGTTATAAAATGCATTCCCCTCTCGCGGAGCAGATGATTATTGCCAGTGCCTGCGTTGTAATATCAAAGAAGAGTTGTTGCCTATGCAGGAAAATCCAAAGAGTGAAAAACAATCTATTTTCAATGAACATTAGTAATTCTAGGATGGTGTTGCATATTCTCAGGGAGGCCGGGAGAAGTTATTGGTTTTGCAAATGGCGATCACATATCCTTTGCCTGGAAACTGCCAGCCTCGAGCAGTAAAGTGACATCAGGTGGTTAGTTGCCACCAGCTAACCAATGTCCCCAAAGCTAAAACTCCACATCTTAATGCCCAAGGTTTGGTATGTGGTGCACTGATGCTCCTGGCTCTCCAGAAAGTATAATTTAGGAAATCAATGTATTCCTGCTAATATTAAAGCAAGTTCAACACTGAAAAAAATGTAGACACAAGGATTTGCTGATGCTGGAATCTTGTGTAGAACTCTGAAGTGATGGTGGAACTCAGTGGATCAAGCAGCATCTCTGGTGGACATGGGTAGGCAACATTTTGCGTTGGGATCCTTCTCAGTTTTTTACATAGAAAACAAGCTCTTTAGAGCAGATGATTTATTTTGCATTGTGGCACTTGCTTCACAGGCATTTCCAAGCACAGATTGCTCTGATTACTGATTCTTAAATATGTGTTTAATCTATTTCTAGTGTCAACACTTTAAACGGAAGGAGATGAGGAGAAATTACTTTAGTCAGAGGGTGGTGAATCTGTGGAATTATTTGCCACAGAAGGCTATGGAGGCCAAGTCAGTGGATATAATTAAGGCAGAGATAGATAGATTCTTGATTAGTACAGGTGTCAAAGGTTATGGGAGAAGGCAGGAGAATGGGGTTAGGAGGGAGAGATAGATCAGCCATGATTGAATGGCAGCGTAGACTTGATGGCCCAAATGACCTGATTCTACTCCTATCACTTATGACCTTATGACATTATAACACTGTAGGCATGTGAAAAAAGAGGGTTCTTTTCACCTTCCAATAAAATATGGCCATGCCTGTTTCGACTCCATACTGATTTTAGGTGCTAAGCTAACCTGCAGCTTGATATAGTTACTGGACTCATCCCCACAGTATTGGCGTAAAGTACCCAACCAAAGCAAACCATCTCATTCTCCTCATGCGCAACATCACCATTTTCTTTGCCAATTATATAAGCAAATGGTGATGTGTACCTCACCGAGGTTGTAATCCTTCTGCCCTTAGGTCCTCTGATTGTTTAGTTTTTAGTTTTAGTTTCATGTTAGATATACTGTACAGCACGGGAACAGGCCATTTGGCTCACCGGGTCCGCGCCGAACAGCGTTCCCCACACATTAACACTATCCGACACCCACTAGGGACAATTTTTACATTTACCATGCCAATTTTACTTCGGAGTCACGTGAGTGACTACGTGAAGAACCCGCCTCATGCTGGCAACGGCATGACGTCAACGCTGACGGCGCGAGGAGGAGCTGCAGTAAGGAGCAGCTCCTCGGCAGCGGTCGGAACGGCCCGCAGGTAAGTGCAGTTAGACCGGGGCGTTTTTTAGGTTACGCTGGATGGCTCCAGCAAACGAAATCGGGAAGTTTTCGCGGGTAAAAAGATGTTCCCGGGGTGAAAGTAAAAATACGGGACGCGAAGTTAGTGCGGACCCGGTTCCGATACCGTTGGCCGCCGATTTACCCGATAGTGAGTTTCCAGATTCTCCAGAAATAATAACCACGGAGGAAAATGTTCCTAAAAAATGAAAAAAGAAATCTGAGAGGCCCGTGGTTTCTGATGATTCTGATATTGAAAGACCTCCAGACAATAAAACTATGTGGCTAAAAATGGAGCATATGGAGAAAGTTCTCCAAACAATAATGAGACAAGGGTCAGAGTACCCAGATGAATCCCAAAAAATCCCTGAGGGGTTTGAATATGATGAATATTGCTGTGGGCCAAGTTGGGAATATGATACTCCGGACCCAGGATTTGGGCTGGAAGAAGTCTCATGGGATGATATCCCAATTGATTTAGGGCTGCAGAAGGCAGACCCTGCTGGTGGCTATATGGCTTTTGAAAGCACACCACAAAGTAAAAAGAAAAGGCCTAATGTGCCTGGGATAGCACAAGATTTTGCTATACCTGAAGGAAGTGGTGAGGCTATGGAAGAAATCCTAGCTGCAAACATAAATTATATGGTATCTCACCAACTTCACAATTCTGTGATGAATGAAACATCAGAATTATATAAAGCTCCAAGAAATTGTGCCTCATTGGAAGTACCTACGGTGAATCCGATGATATGGACGTCTATGACTCCAAGTATGAGAGCCCTAGAAGTGAAGTTTCAAAAGGTGCTCAAATTAATTTCTGCTGCCATTACGGCCTATGGCAGGCAAATGGAGAATCTGGAAATGGGAAAGATTCAAAAGGATACTTTGGGCTTATTATGTAATTCATTCTATGAAATTAATTGCATGAGGAAAACGGCGATTCGGCCCATATTTCACCCTAGATTTGCAAGCCTGTGTCAAGAAAGTGGAGTTCAAGCTCCTGGGTATTTGTTTGGAGAAAATCTGCCGAAACAGCTGAAAGAGTTGGATGAAGAAGCTAAATATTTTAGCAATGTTAAACCTTTTGTTTTTGGACAAAGAAGGGGTTTTTCGACCCGAAGGGGTTTCGATTTCCGTTATAGAAGCAGAAGTTTGTCACGAAAATACTATCGTGCAGTGCAAGCAAGTGCTTCCCTGTATTCGGGAAGAAGGAGACCACCACGCTCATACGGAGAGGTATTAAAGACTTATATACTTAAAGAAACTGTGGATGACCCTCCAGTTGGAGGGAGATTGCAAAAATTTTATAATGCCTGGCTTAACATTACTTCTGATCGATATGTATTACAAGCAGTTTCGGGAGCCATTATTATTTTTAAAGAAGGGGTTAATCCTTCTGTACAGAATAGACCTGCTTATGCTTATGTGTTTTCTGCAGAGGAAAGAATGGAGATTAATGTGGAAATTGACAAATTATCTGGAAAAGGCGTAATTGAAAAGACTTATGAACATAAGCATCAATTTGTCTCTAATATATTTCGAAGAGATAAAAAAGATGGTGGTTGCAGAATTATTCTGGACCTTACAGATCTGAATAAGTTTGTAGAATACAAACATTTTAAGATGGAGACATTCAGTAATGCAAAATATCTTATCTCAGCAGGGTGTTATATGGCTAAGATTGATTTGAAGGATGCCTATTATTCTGTAGCAATTCATCAATGCTTCAGGAGGTATTTAAAATTTAATTGGCTGGGACAATTATGGCAGTTTAAAGCTTTACCAAATGGATTGAGTTCGGCTCCTAGACTCTTTACAAAACTGTTGAAACCAGTTTTAGCCCAATTAAGAGCACAGAAACACATTGTTATGGCTTATCTGGATGATATTCTGATCATTAGTGATACTCAAGAGTCAGCTGAGCACTCAGTTTCAGTTACTAAAGCTTTGTTTGAAAAGCTAGGGTTTTTGATTCATCCAATTAAGTCCCAGCTGCAGCCAGCACAATCAATTAACTTTTTGGGGTTTGTAATTAACTCAGTGACTATGTTAGTTACTTTGCCAACAGAGAAGGCCAATGACATCTTGATGACTTGTAATTACCTCATTCACAAACCTTATCCCTCCATCCGAGAAGTGGCGAAAACCATTGGGAAACTGGTAGCAGCATTTCCGGCAGTGGAATTTGGTCCATTACATTATCAAAATCTTCAAAGGGACAAAATAAGGGCTCTTAAAGAGAAGGCAGGTCACTTTGACAGGCCTATGCAATTAACAAAAGAAGCCGTGTTGGAATTACAATGGTGGGTTGAAAATGTCCCACAAGCTGCTAAGAATATCATGATTAAACAACCTGAAATGGTTTTACAAACGGTATTACTTCAATCTCCATCAAACTTCTCACATTTTCTTTTCTATTTTCTATTCTCTTTCTCTATCTTCCTATCTTTAATTAAGGAAAAAAATATAGAAACATATTATATAAATTTTTAATATGTACACACTTATTTTTATTCGTATGAAAAGATTATAGATGTCTTAAATTTGTAATTATATAAAATTATGTATTTTCAACTATACAATAATTATGAAATATAAAGTTAACAATAATACAAACATTCTTAATATTTTGATAACATTATGAATATCATAAAACTTTGTTTAAGATTGGGTATTACGTAGTTATATTAGCGGGGATTTGTATTTGGTAATTAGAAGAATATCTATGATATGAGAAATCTGAGTGTATTGCTTATTTTAGGAATATACTACATATACTCCCAATTATATAAAATAAATAACCACGAAATGTATAATGGATAATATTACAATTAACATAAACAGTATCAATCGATAATCAATATTATATAATTTTGTATATTATACAACTCTCACTGTCGTATAAGAGTGTACTCGGTATATATTGTTTCTACAATAAAAAAATTTAAAAAAAACAAAAAAAAACAAAAAAAAAAACAAAAAAAAAACAAACGGATGCTAGTGCTCTCGGATGGGGGGCTACAGATTCGTCCTCCAGTTGTGGAGGTAGATGGAAAGCTCAAGAAGAAGCGTTTCTTCAAGTTTATGGTATTAACTATTTGGAGTTATTGGGTGTTTTTTATGGACTTAAAGCATATTGTTGTGCTAAACAAGGTCTACATGTGTTAATACAGTTAGACAATAAAACGGCTGTTGCATACATTAATCACATGGGGGGAGTTAGGTCAGTATCATGTGATTGTCTGGCCAATGAGATATGGCAATGGTGTATTGGTCGCCAAATATGGATTTCAGCAAGCTACATTCCGGGTAAGGACAATGTGGTAGCAGATGAAAGGTCCAGGATTTTTAAAGATAATACGGAATGGATGCTTAAGCCAGCAATATTTAAGAATATTGTAAACCAATTTGGGTTGCCAGAAATAGATTTGTTTGCATCTAGGCTTAATCATCAGTTGCCTACTTATGTGTCTTGGGAACACGATCCAGATGCAGTAGCAGTAGATGCTTTTTCATTACACTGGGGAAAGATGTTCTTTTATGCTTTTCCACCATTTGCTTTGATTCAGAGATGCCTGAAGAAGATAGAACAAGATTCTGCTTCTGGATTGTTGGTAGTTCCAAATTGGCCAACTCAACCTTGGTTCCCAGTAATGCTGAATATGATTAAAGAACCATATATGTCGATTCCTAACTGTAGTGATATCTTGACTAATCCGGTAACTAAAGAGATTTACCCATTGTATGCATATATGAATTTGTTAATCTGCAGGTTTTGACCAGACCACTACAGGAGCTGGGATTGTCGGACCAAACTATGGAAGTTATGGTTGCATCATGGCGCAATAGCACACAAAAGCAATATATGACACATATTAAGAAATGGGAAGACTTTTGCACACAGTCAAATATTTCTTATGATACTGTAAATATTGCAAATGTTTTGGAATTCCTTGCCAATTTGCATTTTCAGCAACATTTAAGTTACAGTGCCATTAACACTGCACGCAGTGCCTTGTCGTCCTATTTAGGGCTTATGACTGATCAGAGATCAATTGGGTCGCATCCATTAATATCTAGATTCATGAAAGGAATCTTTAATATTAATCCACCCAAACCAAGATACACAGAGATTTGGGATGTGAGCATTGTACTTACGCTACTTAGACAATGGACTCCAATTGAAGGGTTGACATTGGAAAGATTGACATTGAAATTAGTCATGTTAATGTCACTGGTCTCAGCTCAAAGAGTGCAAATTTTACAAATGTTGCGTTTAGACTGTATGCATGTGACTACAGATAATGTTGTGTTCTATGTTTACGAGTTGATCAAACAAAGCAGACCAGGGAGATCTGGA